>JAKGSA010001413.1:6475-35755 GCA_033558755.1 Philaethria dido
TATAATTTGTTTGTCCGTTTGCCATATTAAAATAACCGGTTTTTACTACTTGCCAGAGGCTTGCCTAACTTTTGAAAGTAAAAATATGATACCTTAAAAAAGCCCGCCAGTAAAATGTGAAGGTCCAAAAAACAAAGTCAAACAAGGTGTGAGAGCTAAAAAAAACCGACTTCCCTAAATATACACCGGCTTCTCTAAATTTACCGGCTTGCCTAACTAAACTTTTCAGCCCTCGCCATTGCTACTTGCATATGAATATATCTACGGTATATATACCAAAATAACATTTTTTACAATTATTGCGTATCTGTCTGTTTGTTGCGGCTGATCTCTGAAATGGCTGGACCAATTTTGACTGAACTTCTACTGGCAGGTAGCTGATGAAATAAGGAGTAAAATATGCTACTTTTTAAATATATTTTTTAAATATCATAAGTTTAACAGAATTTAATTTTTTTGTTAAATTCCATTAGGAAGAAGTCGAGGTCTACATATAAAAAAACGCTTGCGTTACTGATTGATTGACAGACTACATACACGCGAAACTAGAGTATATAATATATAGGTTCACGCTATATCCCGCATATAGTAGGATAGGCAGAGGGAACCTGAGAACGTAGTGTTAAAACACTCCATTCTCTTTGAACATTTCCGTTTCCCACTTTCTGCCTGATTAAAGTTGCTTGCCGAGTGACGGGGCTCAACGCTGCGCTTTGCTTTGTTATCAGATCCAGAAAATGAAAGTACTACACTTTTACATTTTCTGGAGTGGGAATCGAACCCACAACTTGTCGTTGCGGAGACAAAAGCTTGCGCTTACAGTCGCACGCTTTTGCCTCCGCGCCACGACATGTGTTAACCAATTTTTATGAAAATTGAGTTACGAGTATAGACTCTAAAAGTATTTGATTGAATAAGTGTTTCATGGTTTATCAGAATTCGCAGGCGAAGCCGCGATCGGAAGCTAGTTTATTAATGAAATTACTAATTTAATAAGTAGTCTTTCATTTTGTAAAATTATTTATTAAGTGGCGGAACTCAACGCCGCATTTTGTCTAGCCATAGCGAAATTAAAACCTGTTTCTAATTCTGCTACAACCTACCTACCTAACTTCACGCTTTATCTCTAGCGGGGTAGTCAGAGAGAACGGAGCGCCAAACGCTACGATCCCTGCATACCTCTTTCACCACGTCCACAGTCATTAACCTCTTCATACATGCCTTCCGGTGGGTCCTCATTCTGCTACAAAATTTTAAAAATTTATAAAATGTGTCTAAATTCTAAATATATAGTTTTTTTAACTTCACGCTGTATCCCTCACATATCAAGATAGGCAGAGGTAACCTGAGAACCTAGTGTTAAGACACTCCGTTCTATTAACATATCCGTTCCCCACTTTCCGCCAAATTGAGGTGTTACGTACTGTGTGGCGGAACTCAACTCCGCCTTGCCTTATTACTACAACGAAACGAAAATTTACCTAATAAATATATTTATTTTCGTTAAAATTTAATTTATATCAAATTTACCACAGTTTTTTTAATTATAGAAAAAAACTGAAGAGGAAAAGACGTATTTTAAGAAACGGAAAATCCATGAATTCTAATTAAATTCTTATATATAAATAGTTGTTACAATCTGTGAGTAATTCACCTTTGGCTGTTTGACCTCAGACCAGTGTCATGAACAATCAAACTGATAAAAATATACGCTTATACTCTAAAGACGTACATAAATATATAATAATATAATAAGAAGTTATTACGCCTATCTATATATGGCGCAGAGGCACAAGCGTGCGACTGTCAACACGACAGGTTGTGGGTTCGATTCTCACTCTAGGAAGTGGAATTTTTCATTTCCTGGGCTTGGTAACAAGGCAAAGCGCGCCGTTGAGTTCCGCCACTCAACACGCAATGCCTCAATCTGGCGGAAAGTGGGGAACGAAAATGTTGAAAGAGAATGGAGTGTCTTAACACTAGGTTCTCTGCCTACCCCGCTATATGCGGGATACAGCGTGAAATTAAAAAAAAAGAAATGTATAATAAGAAGTTATAATGTACTCGTATAATGACGCCTGTCGTGGCACAGAGGCACGAGCGTGCGACTGTAAACGCGACAGGTTGTGGGTTCATACACACTACAGGAAATGAACATATTAAATAATATTTAGTATTTTCATTTCCTCGCTCTGGTAGCAAGGCAATTTCACAGCGTTGAGTTCCGCCACTCAGAATACAATGCTTCAATTCGGCGGTAAGTGAGCTACGGATTACAGATCGGAGTGTCTTAACACTAGGTTCTCAGGTTCTCTTTGCCTACCCTGCTATGTGCGGGATACAGCGTGAAACCAAAATACGTGATAGGTTGTGGATTCGATTTCCATTCAGAGAAATGATAATAATTCAATTATTTTCATTTCTCTTCTTTCTTTCTAATCTAGAAAGACAAAGTGCGACATTGCATGTCTTTCATCACTTAGCACTGAATCCCTCTGCCTACTCCTTGCTACACACACACACAATAAAGTGAAACAGCGTGAAGTTATAAAAACTCAAATTCAATTTTTTCACACACACACACAGTGAAACAGCGTGAAGTTATAAAAAAACTCAAATTCAATTTTTTGAACTTCAAATTCATTAATTTCAACTTCATTTTCAACCTAACTAACCAGTATTAGTCTATTAGTCGTTTATATCAATTAGTTATAAGCGTGTATTAAACATGTAACCGGATTATTTAACCTTCACATCGTCTTCATGTTTTTTATTTCATTATTTTTCTTATTATCAAGTTTATTCATATATTTTTTTTATATAAACTGGTATTCGGTTCGAATCCTGTGTTGGATTTATTAATTACATACATACATAAAAACATAGCTTCACGCTGTATCCCGCATATAGCAGAGCAGGCAGAGGGAACCTAGTATTAAGACACTCGGTTCCACACTTTCCGCCGAATTGAGGCATTGCGTGTTTAGTGGCGGAACTCAACGCCGCGCTTTGCCTTGTTATCAAACCCAGGAAATGAAAAGTTTCATTTTTGGAGTGAGAATCGAACCCACAACCTGTCGCGTTTAGAGTCGTACGCTTGTGCCTCAAGCTACGACTGGCATGAATTTAAGTTTGAAAACTGAATTAGTAGCTTCAAACACATTTCTGCATAGCAATATAAAAAAAGAACCTTTAATCACCTGTCGTGGCGCAGAGGCACAAACGTGCGACTGTAAACGCGACAGGTTGTGGGTTCGATTCCCACTCCACGAAATGTTAGTATTTACATTTCCTGGGTAATATCTTCCTTTGATAACAATGGAAAGCGTGGCGTTGAGTTCCGCCACTCAGCACGCAATGCCTCAATTCGGCGGAAAGTGGGGAACGGAATTGTTGTAAGAGAACGGAGTGTTTTAACACTAGGTTGTCATCCTCCTCTGCCTACTCTGCTATATACGGGATACTGCGCGAAGATAAAAAAAAAACTTTAACCGAAATCGAGATATTGTATCAACGCAGTGCTTTGTCTTATCAGAGTGGAAACATGAACATAATTTAAATATACTAATTACCTCGAGTGGGAATCGAACCCACAACCAATCGCGTTTAAAGTCAGACGCTGTGCCACTGAGACACGATGGCCTCTAATTTAATTTTTTTATGTGAGTTATTATTGACATTAATAATAGATAGGTGATTCCCCGGTTTAATGGAATAACCTTGAATTCTGTCATTTCCTATTAATATTATAAAGGCCGTCGTGTCGCAGTAACAGCGTGTAGCTGTAAACGCGTATCGTAGTGGGTTCGATTCTCACTCTAGGTATGTGAATAGTTTTTTTGCTTCTCGCAGTATCCCGCACACAACAGGGTAGGCAGAGGGAACCTGAGAACCGACGTTTTAAGACACTCCGTTCTCTTTTAACATTTGCGTTCTCCACTTTCCGCCGAATTAAGGTATTGCTTACTGAGTGGCGGAACTCAACGCCGCGTTTTGCCTTGTTACTAGAGCGAGGAAATGAAAATATTAAATGTTTTATATATTTTCATTTCCTGGAGAATCCAACCCACAACACGCCACAACAGGCCTTGGCTGAAACTTAAATATGCCTACATTGAAAAGTAAATTAGTCAAGTTGTCAATATATTCACGCCGTTAAAACGAATGAATAATATAGGTATTTCCCCGTTCTAATAGGCAAAGCGAATCAAAGACCTTGACTTTTACCAAACAATAATCATTTCCCAAATGTATGGAAATTAGAGAACGGAGTGTCTTAACATTAGGTTATTTTCAATCTATATGCAAGGGACAGTAACTGACAGGCTGTAAAAGCGAGTAGTTGTGGATTCGATTCCCAGTCGCAGTCAATGTAAAAGTTTATATTATGTATTTTCATTTCCTGGGTTTGGTAACAAGGCAAAGCGCGGCGTTGAATTCCGCCACTTAACACCCAATGTTTGAATTCGCCGGAAAGTGGGGAATGCTATCTCAAGAAATCGAAACAATATATGTTGAGTGGTGGAATTCAACATTCAACAATTTTTCCTCCGAGTGGGAATCGAAGCCACAACCAATCGTCAACAGTCAAACACTTCCACTGAGCCACAGGCTCGAAAAATAGAAATATTATTTGTCAAAATATTTATATTATTTTCCATAGGCTATTTCATATATATTTGTTTGACATTTGGCTATTGACACATAGATACTTAAACATTAGCACAGGCATAAAGCAAATAATTGTATGTTAAGAAATATAAAAAAAAAATATTAGTAATTAGTTTTTCTTTTTTTTTAACTTCACGCTGTATCCCGCATATAGCAGGGTAGGCAGAGGGAACCTGAGAACCTAGTGTTAAGAAACTCCGTTCTCTTTCAACAAATCCGTTCCCCACTTTCCGCCAGATTGAGGCATTGCGTGTTGAGTGGCGAAACTCAACGCTGCACTTTGCCTTGTTACCAAACCCAGAAAATGAAAATACTTCATTTCCTGGAGTGGGAATCGAACCCACAACCTGTCGCTTTACAGTCGCGCACTTGTGCCTCTGCGCCACGACAGGCGTCTAGTAACTAGTGGGGAACGGAAATCGTAAGAGAACGGAGTGTCTTAACACTAGGTTCTCGGGTTCCTTTTGACTACCTTGCTACGTGCGGGATACAGTGTGAAGTTAAAAAAGAAAAAAGAAACATATACAACCATCGCGCAGTGAGGCAGCGTCTGTAATTGTATACATGATTGGTTATAGATTCGATTTCCATTCGGAGGAATAATTTTTTAGGGAACCTAGTGTTTATTTTTACACATTCTCATTCGATTATGATCCGTTTCCCACTTTGCGCCGAATTGAGGCATTGCATGCTAAGTGGCGGAACTCAACGCCCCGCATTTTTATTTAAACTTATAAGGTACCCTGAGATAAATTTCATTATAGACTGCTTGTATTTAAAATTATTGAGTTACCAAAGTGATGCGTTTTGTATAAGATATAAAATATATAAATGATACGTAAATATCGGTGGAAAGTGGGGAATGGAAATGTTAAAAGAGAATGGAGTTTCTTAAAACGTTGACCGCCGTGTCACCCAGCGTTGATCGACGCGGCGTTATCTGTAATATTTTACTATTGCGCCGCGTCGACCACCGGTGACTGACACATCAAAAAACACAATAAATCACCTCAAAAAATATCTCAATACAAGTAAAATAATTGTTCTCCCACTAATTATCATAAATTAAACCTAAAATCATTCAAATATTCTTTGGATATTTTACCAAAATCTTATTGGCGGTCAACGTGTTAATACGAGGTTCTCAGGTTCCCTATGCGGATATACAGCGTGAAGCTTAAAAAAAAATCTATGGCGAGGGGTAAAAATTTTATAAATGTAAGCCGGTATATTTAGGGAAGCCGATGCATATACTCGTAGGTAAGCCGGTATATACAGGACCGACTTGGACAACGGTATAGCACGTTAAGTTTTCGTTAAGCTTGTTTTTTTGCAATATTTCCAAATTTTTCGAACTCATTTTTCTTTTTTTTTTAACTTCACGCTGTATTCCGCACATAGCGGGGTAGGCAGCGGGAACCAGAGAACCTAGTGTTAAGACACTCCATTCTCTTTCAACAATTCCGTTCCGTTCCGTTCCGTTCTCATTTTTCTTATTGTCTCTAATTTTCTAGTATATCCACCACAAATTTATTGCAATTTTTAAAAGGTAAGCCGATAGGAGTCGTGTTATATGGACACTTTGCCATTAATAAATATGTTTTTATGGTTAAACCACTTTGCTTTAAAATCAATCTATTTGTTCACTACAAGGAAAACTCATACAAAACTCGAATCTTGGCTTGTTTCTTAGTAGTGTTACTTAACACGTTTACATTATAAGGTCATGCACCAAGGTCAATACTTTATTATTGGTTACGAGGCCTGTCGTGGCGCAGAGGCACAAGCGTGCGACTGCAAACGTGACAGGTTGTGGGTTCGATTCCCACTCCAGGAAATGTAAAATTTAGTATTTTCATTTCTTGGGTTTGGTAACAAGGCAAAGCGCGGCGTTGTCTGCTACTCAACACGCAATGCCTCTGTTTGGCGGAAAGTGGGGAACGGAATTGTTGAAAGAGAATGGAGTGTCTTAACACTAGGTTCTCAGGTTCCCTCTGCCTACCCCGCTTTATGCGGGATACAGCGTGAAGTTAAAAAAAAAAAACAAACAAATAAAACTAACTATAACGAATAACTCAAAAACTGCTAACTAAGAAAAAATAAATGGGACCACATCAGAAGTACTAGCTATCATATAAAAAAAGAATCACCAAAACTGGTTCATCCAGTAATAAGTTATGCGGTAACAGACATAAAAAAACGTCGAATAGAAGACTAGAGTTCATTTGCTTTACGTCAAAACGTACATTTAAAATTCCTTCACGATTGTTAAAACTTTTATTTATAAATAGTTCTTACCCGCGGCTTCGCTCGCGTGGTCAGTGGCAGTCCATTCTATACTACTATACCACTATAGAGGGGTAAAATTTTTAAAGACGTAAGCCGGTATATATTGATAACGGTATAGGATGTTCCGCCGAATTGAGGCATTGCGTGCTGGGAAGCGGAACTCAACGCCGCGTTTTGCATTGTTACCAAACCCAGGAAATGAAAAATTCCATTTTCTGTAGTGTGTATGAACCCAAAACCCGTCGCGTTTATAGTTTCACGCTTGGGCCTCTGCGCCACGACAGGCGTCATGTTTTTAACCATCCTTTTTCTTTCAGATGCACAAAATATTATATTTTATTTCCGTGCTGGTAGTAGCCAGCGCGGCGCCTCAAGCAGATCGGTCTGGGGACTTAGACTCGATCATAGCAGAGATATTTGGCAAACCACCCACTTCGGTCCCAACACCCATCAACCCTGTTCAACCATCCACTATTGTGCCACCAGTCAGTCCTGCAGGGACAAGTAAGACGATTTTTTTATCTGTTTCCTTTTTAGCTTCAAGCTGTATCCCGCACAAAGCAGGGTAGGAGAGGGCGCGTTTTGCCCTGTTACCAAACCCAGGAAATGAAAATACTAAACTTTACATTTCCTGGAGTGGGAATCGAACCCACAACCTTGTCAAAACCCACAGGTTGCGCCACGACAGGCGTTAACAGGCGTGTCTGTTTTATCTTTTCTTCTTTTTGTTTGTTTTTTTTTTTAATAAAATTACACGGTTTTTTTTTCGTTATTTGATACTCATTCACTTCCACAGGTTGTCTGGAAGAGATTTCTTATAGATATATGCCCTCCATTGTATACTTCATTATGTTATTTCTTATTTCATGAACTTTTTTGTTAAGCGCAATAAAGAAATTATTGTAGAATAAGAATAAATATCATGGTTCAGTTGAACTATCTTTAATCGCCTCTATAACATATTTCCCCTTACCTTTTGTAAATTACAATAATTTAGTGGCAGATTTACTAGCAGAGCAGGTATACAAAATAAAAGAAGGTCACCAAAAATTAGGAAGTGAGATTGCAGAAAAACAAGCTCAACGAAAACTTACATCCTGTACTGTCGTCCATTTCGGATCTATGTATACCAGCTTCTTTAAATATACTGGCTTTCCTAAATATACCGGTTGTGAGAAGTCTTTTCTATTGTCTTCGCTTCTGCAATGATATTCTGCCGCCAGGTCAACTTATGGCGACTACGTTTCCGCTTCCATGGGGATTCTAGTTTAGGACTTACTCAGAAGGTCATCAGGACACCTTCATTATATATGGCCAACTCCATTTCCGATGTTTGATCAGGTGGTCACATCACTGGAATTTGGGCGGAAAGTGGGGAAAACATTTTTTTTTAAATTAATTTCTCTTATGTCAAAGAAATTCGTGGTGTAATCATGGATTCCACAACCACGTGGAAGGATTTTTTATAGATTTCTTTTTATTATTAAAAAATTAGACAAAGTGTTAAGCTACCGATGTCTGTAATATAAAACAAAAATTTATAATAGTGCAGCTTTAAAATTATATTTAGATTACCGCTCTGGTAAGATAAATTACAGCCTTGAGTTCCACCACTCAATATACAGCCTCAATTTCGGGATGAAACAAGGAATAGATCATCATAGCATCAGTTCATTTTTAGCACGTATTTCAAAGACGGCATTAGTACTACTAATTTACTCTTTTAAAATATGGTTAGATAGAGAGAGAGCGCGGACAGTGGAGGTGGTCGTTAATGCGCATTCTAAAGGGGCCCCTTAAACCTACACTTGGGTCGTAAGTCCCAGGCACTCTCGAAACTCCTCTCTCTGCAACGCGATGGGCACCCGCACGGTGAATCTATGGATTGCTAAGCAGTTTCTTGTCTTCTCTTGAAACTTTAGAAAACAATCCCTATTAACTTGTCAAATTTCTATTTATTTACAGCCAAAGCCTCAGACAATGTCGTCGAGTGTGTAACAGATGATGGGATGAAAGGATACTGCGTTCACTATTACTTGTGTAGTGCAAATAATTCAGTGATAACTGATGGTGTAGGAGTTATTGATATAAGGTAAGTACATATTTGATTTTTTGTAGCTTCACGCTGTATCTCGCTTTTCCTGAGTGTGCAATTATTAGTATTAATAATTTTGGAAGACAGAGTGTCTTGCCACTAGATTCTTTTATGCAAACCGTGAGACTGTAGTTTTATAATATTTTATGATACTTCAGATGCATGGTTTCAAGTCCTGGTGCTATCACAGCCTTAATGTAAACACAATAGGCCATGGGGTCGAATTCCTCAAGGGGGGAATGTTCAATTATTTTCATTTCCCCGGAATTGAACTATCCAGACTATTGGTATCCAGAAGATTTCTTTGCTCAGAGCTCTCAGGTCTTGTTCGACTCCGTCCAGCCATCTATGTTTTAATTTCTCCTCCATTCGGTCCGATAAAAAACTCGCTTTGCTTGTAAAAGTGGAGAAAGGAATAATTTAATATTAGGTTCTCCCTGTCCACCTAGCCATGTGGGGATGTTGGTAGAAGCTAAAAGAAATAAACATTACAGAGCACAAGATGACAAATGCCCATCATACTTGGACGTGTGCTGTGTTTTGGAGGAAACTAGAAGTCCCGAAGATCCCATCACTCCAGCACCGGACAAACTACCCATGGTAATATTTACAACCAAATTTTATATTATGAATGCGAAAATAGCTAAAATAATAAGAAAAATAAGTAAAACACAGTCTTTACTTAGTTGCAATGTTGTTAGTACCATACCAACAGCAGTTAGGACTAGCTTGGGTCTATGTTTATGTGTATCAGTTCATATTTAAAGTAGATTCGCTTTAAATAGACCTACATTTTTAGTTTTTATGTTCGATGAAGAACATCGAACCTTGTTTTTTGACTATAAAGACATTTTAAAATCAGGTTTTTACTTAAATGTCTAAACGCAAGGTTACTTGTGAGAGATCACTATTGATAAGGTCGTCTTCGCATGTTGCAATTATGTATGTTACTTCATTATTTGATATTCTTTTGTATGTAACTATATAGTAAAAGATTTTATTTATCTGTTTATGAATATTTTAATTTAAATTTTAACAAAAAGAAATTGATAGCAAGAATAAGAAGTTAATAAATTCTGAACTACTGCCATCTTAAACTTTTTGCCAAATAATGGGCAACCAGGAGTAAAAGTCAAATGTTATTTTTCCCTCCAGGGATTACTATTTTGATTGACTGATTAAAGATCTCCAGATCTTTAATCAGTATGACCAGAGCTGACCCAAAAACAAACTGTGGGTTTATTTTATCATCATCCTAGGAATGATTGAACGATTTTTTAAAGGTCTACGTTCAAGAATTATCATATAGAAAATATAATTAATTTCTCAATTATGATTGGTACCAGGATCCATATCTGAAAAACCATAGGTAAATTGTCCAAGTAGACACCAGATAGTGAAATTATAATTTCACACTTTACCTTTTAGCTGGGTAGACAGGGCAAGTGGCAAAAAACTGCGTTCTCCACTTTCTGCCCGAATTCAAGACGTAACGTATCCTGTAGCAAAAAAGTACGCCGGATTTTGTCTTACCAGATTAGGGAAATTATCGATGATGAACGAGTGGAAATCGATCCCACAACCAATGGTTTTTTTTTCAACTTCACGCTGTATCCCGCATGTAGCGGGGTAGGCAGAGGGAACCAGAGAACCAAGTGTTAAGATACTCCATTCTCTTACAACAATTCCGTTCCCCACTTTCCGTCGAATTGAGGCATTGCGTGTTGAGGAACTCAACGCCGCGCTTTGCCTTGTTACCAAACCCAAGAAATGAAAATACTAAATTTTACATTTCCTGGAGTGGGAATCGAACCCACAACCTGTCGCGTTTACAGTCGCACGCTTGTGCCTCTGCGCCACGGCAGGCCCTTATTATCCCACAACCAATGATAGTGGGATAATAATGGTTGTGGGGTAATAAGGAATGTATAAAATAATAATCTCGCACTGGAACTAAGGAATTGTATCTATATATTTCAGCGTGAAGGTTGCGGGTGGCGCAACCCAGATGGAGTAGGCTTCAGGATAACCGGAGCTAAAGACGGTGAAGCGAATTTCGCTGAATTCCCATGGATGGTTGCCATTCTGAAGTGAGTATATATTGTATTTAGGTAAGAACGGCATGGCACAATATTTGTGGAGCTTGCACGGCTTTGTGTAGCACTAGTAGAACATTTGTTTTGTTAACTTCAAAAAAGAAGGTTATCAATTCCACTATATTTTTTATGTCTATAGGATAACCTTTTACTGGGTGACCAATTTTGATAATTATTTTTTTTATATGATAGCTAATGCTTTTGGTATAGTTCCATTTGAATTAAGTTAAGATTTGACGTGTGGTTTTTGAGTTATTCGTAATAATTTTACTTTTCAGTTTATTTTATTTGAAATTGGTTTTCTTTTCTTTATTAAAATCTTAATTATTCTTATAATAAGTCTCTCTAAAAATATTACAGTTCAGGCTGCACCTGCACGTACTGCACATAGGGCACCCTGTATGTACCAGTAGATAAAGATTTTTAAAAACATGTGCATGTGAGGATAGTTCTAGTAGCTTTTGTGTTTGTTTTAAAATGGGGTTAGTTTTTTTTAATTTCACGCTGTAACCCGCATATAGCAGGATAGGCAGAGGGAACCAAAGAACCTAGTGTTAAGACACTGCATTCTCTTTCAACTCCGTTCCCCACTTTCCGCCGAATTGAGGCTTTGCGTGCTGAGTGGCGGAACTCAACGCCGCGCTTTGCCTTATTACCAAACCCAGGAAATGAAAATACTAACATTTCCTGGAGTGGGAAAAATGTGTTAGTACTTTCTGTAATTATTAATAAAACAAATGAACCATTACAACAAATAGACAACCTACCTACTAATGATATAAACGCGGAAATTGATGAAGATGGATGAATGTTTGTTACTCTTTTACGCAAAAACAACTGAACGTATTTGGATAAAATTTTACGGCAGTATAGTTTTTATATCAGAATAAAACATAGGCTACGGTTTATGAAGATTTTGTGTAATATGGCCTTAATATAATGATGAGTATATAGTATATCATAATCTTCTGGTGCTCATTGATTGCCCGATAGTGGAAAGCCGAAAACTTCAAAGTTAGCAGGGTAGGAGCAGGGGCAAAGAGAAACCTAGTGTCACACTGTTCTCCGCTTGCCATCCGAATTTCAAGATTGTGTTTCAATTGGCGGAACTCAACGCCGCGCTTTGTCCTACCAGTGTGTGAAAATAATTAAAATATAATCATTCTCCCGCATGGGAATCGGACTCTTAATCAATCGCGTTTACAGTCACACGCTATCCCACTGCGGCACGATGGCTTTTTTCTAAGTGCATATTTTCTGTTGTTATGTAACATAGTATAGAGGAACAAGCGTTTGACTGTAAACGCGACAGGTTGTGGGTTCGATTCCACTTCAGGAAATGGAATTTGTCATTTCGTGGAATTGGTAACAAGGCAAAGCGCGGCGTTGAGATTCGCCACTCAGCACGCAATTGAGCAGAAAGTGGGGAACAGAGTGTTTTAACACTAGGTTCAATCTGCCTACCCTGCTATATGCGGGATACAGCGTGAAGCTATGTATGTATGTATGTTACATAAAAAAATCCTCATATAGTGACATATCATTAAACATATTTAAAATCAAATCAAATCTAAGCACGTAAAGTTAAAGTTAGAAACGTAGTTTCTGTGAAAGAATGTAAGGAACCACTTATGGAAAAAGAATTTACGTTTTAAGCTAAATTAAGGGTTATAAAATGCATGCGATTAATGTTGCTGGTAACAACTCCTTAATGATCAATTAAGGAAACTACACGAGGTGATGTATGTCAGATTCTGAGACGAACAATTTCATATCACATACATACATAGCTTCACGCTGTATCCCGCATATAGCAGGGTAGGCAGAGGGAACCTAGTGTTAAAACACTCCGTTCCCCACTTTCCGCCGAATTGAGGCATTGCGTGCTGAGTAGTGGAACAAAAACGCCGCGCTTTGCCTTGTTACCAAACCCGGGAAATGGAAATCCATGTCCTGGAGTGGAAATCGAACCCAGAACCTGTCGCGTTTACAGTCGCACGCTTGTGCCTCTGCGCCACGACAGACGTTCAAAATTTCATATCACAATTTTTATAAAACTTATCAAAAATGATAAGCATTTTATTACTATCTTTCTGCTGATCCCTCATAATGCGAAAAATGTAGTAATTTTTTTAAGTTACGCTTGCATTTTGCGATATAGCCTATTTTGCTGTCCAGTATGCTAAAAACTCTTGTGTTAAAATTTACCCCTAAATGGGAATGAATCTATAACCATCGATTATAACTAATGTGCTATATAAAAGATCTCCCATCACTATTTGGGAAATGCTCCAAGAACTTTGAAATTTTGTCTATTAATCTCACATCAAGAGAGGGGTATGTTGATCCTAGAATCGAACCTGTGGACGAGAACGACGAGAACTCGCAGCGACTGAACGTGTACGTCGGTGGCGGTTCCTTGATTCACACAGGCATCGTACTCACGGCTGCCCACTATGTGGCCACCACTAAGGCACTGCGGGTCAGAGCTGGAGAATGGGACACACAGACCACTAAAGAAATATACTCATACCAGGACAGAGATGTGGATAGTGTTGAAATTCATAAGGACTTTAATAAAGGTAAGTAAAGCAAAAAAGAACAGCTTCAAGCTTTATTCTATAGCAGGGTGGTCTTAGTATAAAGACAAAAAATTAACTTTGGTAAAACAAAGCCTGGCGTTGTGCACCACCTCTCACACACACAATGACTTAAATTCGAGTTTAACGCGGGGAGCAAAATATCTTGACGAAGAATAAAGCGTGAAGGTACTTTTATGAAAAAAAAGGGGAACGGAAATGTTAATAGAACGGAGTGTCTTAAAACTAGGTTCTCAGGTCCCTCTGCTTATCTTGCAGGAGAAAGCGTAAAGCTCAAAAAAATATATATATTTATAAAATATTCCAGGTAACTTGTTCTATGACATTGCCCTGCTCTTCCTGGCCAAACCTATGAACTTGGCGCCTAACGTGGGGGTGGTGTGTCTCCCACCACCAGACGAGAGGGTGCCTAGTGGTACTCAATGTCTCGCCTCTGGTTGGGGAAAGGACAAATTTGGCAAAGAAGGCCGTTACCAAGTTATCTTGAAAAAGGTATGTATGATAATTTATATAAATAAAAAGCTTGCGTTACTGAGTGACTGACAGACATTGTACAGGCGACTCTACTCGCTGATAGAATAGTTGTGATCAACATGTTGTTTGATGGGCTTCATATAGCTCGCTGTATGAAGTTGCGCCATCTTTCACTGCTGGAAGTCATTCTGGTGCATTCGTGTATAGGCCGTCATATCAGTCCAGTGCATCAGTCTTTCCGCGCGGTCTAGTATCTTCTACCATACCTTAGAAAGATGATTAAAAGAATCATTTTTTCGTCTGGAAATATCGCCGAACTGCTTCAGTGTATCTAAACTATACTTGACAACCGCTGTTTGATGTCATTTGAGCTCATTTAGTATTGAAACATTGGTACGAAATTCCGCCCATGACACTCGGAACATCCTTCGCCAGCACCACATTTTCAGAGTATCAATCATTTTCTTTTAGATACTCCGCAATGTCCAAGTTTATGTGATGTATAAGAATATAGGAAAAACCTGTGTTTGTACTATATATAATATTGAATATTTGTCAACAGGTTGAACTTAAGGTGGTAGATCGCAATCAATGCGAGAAACAATTACGTCAAACACGTTTGGGGGCATTCTTCAAACTCCACACCTCCTTCATGTGCGCGGGTGGTGACAACGGTGCTGACACGTGCAAAGGAGATGGTGGTTCACCATTAGTTTGTCCTGTCGAGGTACGTTTTCATAAAAAAATTTAAGCGTTTTCATAGGGAGGTATACAGAAAACTAGTTACCTACCAGTGGCGAGGGGTGAAAATTTTTGTTAGGCAAGCCGGTAAATTTAGAGAAGCCGACGTATATTTAGAGAAGCCGGTACATATTATTTAGGGAAGCCGGTAATTTTTAGAGAAGGCAGTATATTTAGGGAAGCCGGTATAGGATGTGAAGATATATACCAATTTCACTTAATGGAATTTTGGCGATGACCTTTTTTTTGCAATTTTATGCCCAATATTTTCCTAGTGACCTCTTTTTTTAGCTCTCCCTTCTTGATCTTGTGTTTTTGCAAACTAAATTACAATTTTAAGTCTGCGTTTTCCTGGTGACCTTTTTTTTACTTTTCTATAGGGAAACGCGTGAACCTTTTTTATCAACATACGCCCCTGCTCCTGTGTATAGACAGACAGAGGGAATGTGAGAACATAGCGTTAAGACACTCTGCTCTCTTAAGTTCCGTTTCCCACTTTCCCCGGAATTCAACGCCGCTCTTTGCCTTGCTACTAGAGTGGGGGGACATACTAAATATATATTTTTTTTCTTATTTTTTTCTTTTATTGTGTTTATCGTGCAATCAGTCTCGACTATGAGCAGATTTTTTGAATGATGGTGGCACACACACACATACTAAATATTAAATATATTTAATAGTTACTTTCCCTGGAGTGGAAAACGAAACCATAATCTATGCCTCTTTTTTTTTAAATAACTATTTTTGTTATTTCAGTTCGAACCGGGCCGTTACATGCAAAGCGGGATAGTAGCTTGGGGTATAGGTTGCGGACAGGATGGCACACCAGGAGTGTATGTCGACGTCTCCAATCTGAGGAACTGGATAGACGACAAGGTCAAAGGAAGGAGCCTCGATACTAAAGCGTATACTTATTAGAATAGTGTTTTTTTATAGAATTTTTCTTTTTTTTGAATACAGACATTAATCGGAAAAAAATTATAGTAACTTTATGTTTGTCTAGATTAGATGTTGAAATTAAAAAAAATAAAAATGGTTTTTTTTTCTAAGAATCTAAGTCGATATATTTTGTTAGCTCATTTTTACTTTTCAATTTTAATTGACATTACAATAAATATATACGGATTAAAAACTACTTTTGTCGATCTTTTATAAATTAAATTTAATAAATATACAACTAGTATGTCAACATAAAGATTTCTGTCAAAATTAAAAAAAAATAAAAAATCAACAATGATGTTTCAAACTCTGGAACGTTGACAAATGACAGCTGTCAATGATTGAATGAATGATTTTACGTTGAAATTCGAACATACAAAGCATTATTTATTTAATAATTATTTAATTTAATTTTCTTTTTTCTGACCATTTTTTTTAGTCTTTTTAATTCAGATCGTAACCCAGTATGTATCTCTGTGATTTGTTAATAACGAATAGCGATAATCGATTTTTTAAATTCAAATAGTAATTTGTTTTTTATGTAAAAAATATATTTTATGGAAATATAGGTATATTTTTTAATAAAAAAAGGTTCCCAATTTTTTAAATAAAATACTTGTATTTTTTATATAAAAAAATGTTTAAAAATCTCTTTAAATCGATTGTATTAATCGTTTTGAACTCACTTAGGCTCAAACTTAAAATATATTCTTTTCAAACATGTAATTTAAATATTAATATATATTTCATGTACATCCGCACTTAGAGATAGTAATTAGCGTTTAAATGACATTAAATGAAAAGCTAAATTACGTTTCTGGGTGCTTTATGAAGTGTCTAATACTCATTGAAACATATTTTATATATTTTTATGTATAATAAATAAAGAATTTTAGTCAATATATATTTTTTTATTGTTTATTACATGTAATAACAATAATTAGTAGTCTCTATGACGTGTGTGGGAAACGGAGTGTCTTAACACTAGGTTCCCTCTGCCTACACTGCTATATGCGGGATACAGCGTGAAGCTATGTATGTATGTATGACGTGTAAACATTTGTCACTTTATACGATATGTCAATAAAAATGTAATACCATGTGTGAAACATATGGTAGTGTGTGTAATATTTATTTTTAAAGTCAGTGAATGCCTGTCGTGGCGCAAAGGCACAAGCGTGCGACTGTAAATGCGACAGGTTGTGGGTTCGATTCCCACTCCAAGAAATTGAATTTTTCATTTCCTGGGTTTGGTAACAAGGCAAAGCGCGGCGTTGAGTTCCGCTATTCAGCACGCAATGCCTTAATTCGGCGGAAAGTGGGGAACGGTGTGTCTTAGCAGTAGGTTCCCTCTGCCTACCCTGCTATATGCGGGATACAGCGTGAAGTTATGTATGTATGTATACAAGTCAGTGAAATAACATTCAAAATAAGAAGCTACATGCTTCATTTTTTGAACGCCAAATAATTTACCACCAGTTCATTAATGTTAATGCCTCAGACCTGAGAACAACCGGCAGAAGAAATTAAGCGGGATTTTTTTTTCATTCGTCAACACATTACAACTACTTACTTGTGACAATGACACCCAAAGGTGTCTGTTCCAAAGAACAGACTGGAGCGAGTATTTCATTCCCGAGGCGTGTTATCGTTTATAAAATTATTAATTAGTACACTACTACACTCCCTGCGTCCCTACACGCCACATGTCATGTTTCTGTGTGCAGTAGTATCTCGTTCTCCTCTCTCAGCACTCCCCTACACTCCCCGCGTCCCTACACGCCACATGTCATGTTTCTATGTGCAATAGTTTCTTATTCTCCTCTCTCAGCACTCCCCTACACTCCCCGCGTCCCTACACGCTACATATCATGTTTCTATGTGCAGTAGTTTCGTGTGTACGTTATCTATCAGTTACTTAGTGACGCAAGCGTTTTATCTATATATAAATACGCGAAGCAAAAATTTTGGACCCCTTTTTACGAAAATTACGCGGACGGAGGAGCATGAAACTTGGCACACTTATAGTTTATATAGCGAAGGAGTGCAGAATGATAGTATCTTTTTAAAATAATACATAAAAAATACCATGGTTTGACATCCGTGTTTACAGAAAGTGAAACATACGTTGCTAGACAACGCGTTATTAACGCGTCGGGGACATTCGTACCTATAGATATATAAATATAAGCCTTATAACTTTTCCAATAAAAAAAACTTTCTAAGAATAAAAAGTTGATATTTATCAAATTAGTTTAACAAGCGCTTATTTTTTTTTCTTTTATTGCTTTGTTTAATTAATACTGGAATGAAATATTTTTATTTACTAAAAAATGTTTCAAGCTTTTGTGGTGAGTGTAACTAAAAGAGATTTTTATAACTGATTTAAAAAAGAGTAGATTCGACTGTATTTTTTATGTACTGCACAACTTTTTACAGCGTGAACCAATTTTGATGATTCTATTTTTTTATGATAGCTAGTGCTTCTGATGTGGTCTCATTAATTAATTAATTTATTTATTTTAACTTCACGCTGTATCCCGCATATAGCAGGGTAGGTAGAGGGAACCCGAGAACCTAGTGTTAAGACACTCCGCTCTCTTACAACAATTCCGTTCCCCACTTTCCGCCGAATTGAAGTATTGCGTGCTGAGTGGCGGAACTCAACGCCGCGCTTTGCCTTGTTACCAAGCCCAATAAATAAAAATACTAAATTTTACCTTTTCTGGAGTGGGAATCAAACCCACAACCTGTCGCGTTTACAGTCGCACACTTATGTCTCTGCGCCACGACAGGCGTTAAAGCTACATATGTTTTCTAAAAATGTTTTTAGATAATTAATATATTTAATTTTTATTCACTAGATAACTTTAGTGTTTTTTGGCCTGAATGTGGAAGCTAGTTTCGATTTTAATTATCCTAACGTAAGTATATTTTTAAATTTATTATTTTCTTGTTTAACCTCACGCTGTATCCCGCACATAGCAGGGTAGGCAGAGGGAACCTAATAACCTAGTGCTAAAACACTCCGACATTTAAAATTTTCCTTCCTCACTTACTGTCAAAATTGAGACATTGCGTGCTGAGTGCGAAACTTAACGCCACGCTTTGCCTTTTTATTACAGTAAGGAAATAAAAATATTAAGTATTAAATATTTTTATTTCCTGGAGTGGGAATTGAACCCACAAATTTTCGCGTTTAATTCGCAGTGTGTATCTGCGGGATACAGGCACCACAGAGAAAGAGATAATGAGTGGTGGGAAATTTAAAATTTGACCAAAATCCTAGATTTTAGATAACATTGTAAAATTGTTCAAATTCTTAGAAAAAACGTGAAAAAATAACCAAACAAAATATAAACAAAAACGTCATAATAAACTCTTTAACAATTATATTTCTTTTTAAGCTTCATGCACATAGCGGGTAGGCCGGTAACTTCAAAACCTAGTGTTAAGATACTCCGTTCTCTTAATATTTCTGATCCCCACTTTCCACTGAATTGAGGCATTGCGTGCTGAGTGGCGAAACTCAACGCCGCACTTTGCCTTGTTACCAAACGCAGGAAAAGAAAAAATCCATTTCCTGGAGTGGGAATCGAACCCGAGCAATATATTTTAACATTACTTATATATAATTATTCAATTTAAAAAAAAATACAGGTAAAGGATGACATTTATGATCAGCCTGTAACGCTCATGACACCGCAGAAGAATCCTCATGCTAAAGTAAGTTCAATTTAGCAATTTCTTTTTAGCTTCACGCTGTATCCCACACATAGCAGGGTAGGCAGAGGGAACCCGAGAATAAAGTGTTAAGACACTCCGTTCTGTCAAGATTTCCGGTCCCCCTTTCCGCCTTTCATATTTTTTATTATAACACACTATAGTGCAATGGCGAGGCGTCCATACAACTCGATTCCCACCGGCTTGCCTAACATTTCAAACTACAAGTATGAGACCTAAAAAAATAAAAAAGAGCTCGACAGTAAAATGTGGAGCTCCAAAAAACAAAGTCAAACAAGGTGTGAGAGCTAAAAAAAAAGATCGCTAGAAAAATATTGGGCATAAAAGTGCAAAAAAACAAGCTCTGACATCAGACCTAAAAAAACAAAAAAGGCAAAATTCAAAGCCAAAATTCCATAGTGAAATTACTAAATACCTTGATATTCTATACCACTTTCCCTTAATATATCAACTTTCCTAAAAATTATCGGCTTCCTTAAATATATATACCGGCTTTCCTTAATTTACCGGCTTGCCTAACTAAAATTTTCTCTAAATCTTAATTTGTGTTATAATAAAAAATATTGCTTTTATGCATTTCTTCTCTATGTAAACATTAAGCTCTTCGTACTCCACCACTCGCACATTTTTTATAAAAAAAAGAGCTCATTTTTTTTCCTAAAATATCTATATATTATTTAGAAGAAGAACCTTGTGATAAGCCATTTTTTTCTCTGCTATCCCTTAGTGGCGTATTCTTATCGGCTTACATATTGTAAATTACAACAAATTAATGGCAGATTTGTGGCAGCCAAAAAAACGAGGTTGTTAAAAAAAATGGGGATTTAGATTGCAAAAAACAAAGCTCTACAAAAACTTGACATTCTACATCTACGAGTACATAGCATTTTATAATATTTTCGTCCAGGTTGAATATAATATATGTATATACCGGCTTACCTTTACCGGCTTCAAATTTACTCTTCGCCACTGCAATCCATATTTTAATAATTTTAATACAATTGACAGAATGACATGGAAGCATCAAAAACTGAAGATCCGTGGTCACCATTCGACTTCTCCAAGTTCGACGCATATATTTCTGGTGCCATGGACAATGATAGTAACCGTGTTAAGAGAAGAGCTAAGGTATGTTCCATTAAAATATATATAAAACGCTTGCGTTACTGACTGACTGATAAACAACGTAGACACGAAACTGCGCATAGAAACATGACATGTGGCGTGTAGGGACTCGGGGAATGTAGGGAGGGCTGAGCGAGGAGAACAAGAAACTACCGCACATTGAAACATGAAATGTGGCATGTGGGGACTTGGGGAGCGTAGGGCAGTGCCGAGAGAGGAGAACGAGAAACTACGAAGGTTACACGGACGGAGGACAATGAAATTCAGCACACTTATAGTTTATATAGCGAAGGAGTGCAGAATGATAATATAATTTTAAAATAATGCATGAAAAATATATTAAATATATACAATAAATGTTACACACACCATACCATAGTGTGACATGCATGTTTATATAAAGTGACATATACGTCGTTATGCAACGCGTTGTTAACGCGTCGACGGGATTACTAGTATAAAAAAATACACTAAAAGTTACGAAGACTTTCACAAGCATTATTTCCGCAGAACGGCCGCCGATTCAGTACACTAAACGGACCGAAGCTTCGAGAACGTCCGAACCACTATCTCTATCCGGAACCGGTAAAAGACCGAATTCTGGAGTTCAGCACGACAACCAAGAAACCAGGCATCCTGCCCGAAACCATGAATCCTGGGGTGATATTCAGGGTGAGAATGTCCGACGCAATTTTACGGATCAAGCAAAGAATGTACGAGGACCCAGAAAGGCATATCGAAGCCGATATTATTTACACCAATTTGATAAAAAAGGTGGTTATGGATGAAATAACGAAGTTCCACAATCTTTTGTTAATGTATAAAACTGATAAAAGTATTAAGGAGCATTTGGGGGAATGTGGAGGAAGGATTTACAAATTCATCAGTTATATGACCATAAAAGTCCATATTTATTGTCTTTTCGATGCCTTGTGGATCGATGGTAATCCTTATGTGATTGGTGATGAGTATTCTGTCACTCCTGTGGAAGTTCCTCCCATGTTGCAGTGTGATGCGGCTGAGTGCAATTCGGTTATATTCGTGGATTCGATTACTGAACCTAAAGATGTTGAGGAGAAATAAAGAGATATTCATCCATTTCTTTTTTTTTATTTACCCTCTTTTTTCATTTAAAATCTGATGTCTGTAAGTTAGTGATTTATGTTCTTGTTAAAATGTTACATGATATGATTGTTTGATATTATTGGCTTTAAAAGAAAATTAATCATAAATTTCATAATGATTGCAAAATTCCAAAGTATTTATTTTTTTCAATGTAGCGCTTTGCCTTGATACCAAGCCCAGGAAAATGAAAAATTCCATGTCCTGGAGTGGGAATTGTACCCAAAACCTGTCGCGCTTACATTCGCAAGCTTGTGCCTCTGCGCCACGACAGACGTTAATAGTAATACAGTAAATTAATAAAATATATATCCATTTTTGTATGAAGTAACATATTCGTTACTATGGTAACGCATATTTTACGCGTCTTCTTTAATATTTTTTATCTGACTACAAAAAAGAAAGAGGTAATCAATTCGATTGTATGTTTGTGTTACTGCATTTTTTTTACTGAGTGTACCGAATTTTATGTTTTTTATATGATAGCTAGTGCTTAAGATCTGACGAGTAGTTTTTGCGTTATTCGTAATAATATAATTTTTAGTAACGCCTGTCGTGGCGCAGGGACACAAGCGTGGGACTGTAAATGCGATAGGTCGTGGGTTCGATCCCCCCTCCAGGAAATGTAAAATTTAGTATTTTCATTTCTTGGGTTTGGTAATAAGGCAAAGCGCGGTTCCGCCACTCAACACGCAATGCCTCAATTCGGCGGAAAGTGGGGAACGGAATTGTTGAAAGAGAATGGAGTGTCTTAACAGGTTCTCTGGTTCTCTCTGCCTACCCTGCTATATGCGGAATAAAGCGTGAAGTTAAAAAAAAAAAATTAGTACATTTTACTTCTAATGGGGTCTCATTTAAATTTAGTTACAATCTGACAAGTAATTTTAAAGTTATTTGTAAAAGTTCCGCTTTTTAGAGCAGTTTCTTTGAAATTGGTTTTCTTTCAGCGTCGTCGCGGTCATGGCAGACGTCGTGGTAAATCTCGTACCACTGTTTCTATGGACAATTTGGTAATATTCATATATTTTTAATAAATAAAGAACACAAATATAAGGTTTAAGCGCGACTGTAAACGCGACAGGTTGTGGGTTCGATTCCCACTCCAGGAAATGGAATTTTTAATTTCCTGGGTTTGGTAACAAGGCAAAGCGCGGCGTTGAGTTCCGTCACTCAGCACGCAATGCCTCAATTCGGAGGAAAGTAGGGAACGGAGTTTCTTAACACTAGGTACTCAGGTTCCCTCCGCCTACCCTGCTATATGCGAGATACAGTGTGGAGCTATGTTATGTTATAAGGGAGAAAGAAGGAGAGAATAGCAACGCATTGCATAACGCATAGCAGGGTAGTCAAAGTGAAACTAGTGTCAAGACACTCCGTTCCCCACTTTCAGCCAAATTGATGCATTGCGTGCTGAGTGGCGGAACTCAATGCTGCGCTTTTTGCCTTGTTACCAAACCCAGGTAATAAAAAAATCCATTTCCTGGAATGGGAATCAAACACACAACCTGTCACGTTTACAGTCGCTTGTGCCCCTGCGGCACGACAGGCGTTAAAACAAAATATTTATATATAATCAATTTTCCGATCCGGAATCGAACCTACAACCAATTGCGTTTACAGTTATACGCTGTCCCACTGCGACATGATGGCCTTATGAACGGAAAGGAGAATATTTTGAAATGATAGCTAGTACTTCTGATGTGGTCCCATTTAAATTAAGTTAAAATCTAACAAGTAGTTTTTGAGTTATTCGTAATAATTGTATTTTTTAGTGGATTATATAGGTTTATATTAAGTTGCTTTTTTAAAATCTTAATTATTTTAATTCCAGTTAAAAAACATATCGTCTACAGTATTACCATTAGCAAGACGCGCCGACTTCTCAGAGACACAACAAGGGAAAGGAAGTAAAAGGAAAAGTAAGAACGGTAAACCTCAGGAGACTTACAATCCTCCTTTGAAAGTGAGTGCTTAAACATTCCTTAGCTTCACACTTAGCAGGGTAGTTAGAGAAGTAGTGTCCAGACACTCCGGTCTTTAAATTTCGCCTGAAATTAAGGCATTGCAAGGGGAGTAAAGAATCAGCGCTCCGCTTTGTCTTACTTACCATATAGGTATATATATTTTTTAACTTCACGTTGTATCCCGTATATAGCAGGGTATACAGAGGGAACCTGAGAACCTAGTCTTAAGACACTCCGTTCTCTTGAGATTTTCGTTCCCCACTTTTTGTTGAATTGAGGCATTGCGCGCTGATTGGGGGAACTCAACGCCCCGCTTTGAAAAAAAAATTTCATAGATACAGCGTGAAGCTAAAAATAATGTAGTTTTTTGTAATAAACATTAACTTCTATCATAACTTTTCTAGGAATTTGAAGAAAAGTTTGTTGAAATGCCCAAGGATCTGTACCAAGCGCATTTACGCCCTGGCGTTATCTTTCGTATACACATGTCGGAGGCGATACTCAAGATGCAATATCGAAAGTATGAATATAACTGATAAATATTATAATATCGAAAGTATAAATGTTGGAACGCCTCTCAGTGGTGAAGCGTCCATATAACACGATTCCCAACGGATTGCCTTTTGTAAAGTACAATAAATGACAATAATGACGCCAATATGAAAAATATGGCTAAATAATATTTGGGAGTGATATTAAAAAATATAGGCTCAACAAAAATTTAACACCCTGTACCATGAATTTATATAATATTTTCACCCAGGTCAGACCCCTATGGTATATATACCGGCTTCCCTGTATATACAGGCTAACCTCTTCATGGCTTCCATTTATATATCAGCTTACCTGTATAGAATTTTCACCCTTCGCCACTGATGTACTCGAAAAAAATCTTCAAAACATCATGCTTTTTCAAGAAACTCAGTTCTTTACTCCCCTGAAAAGAGACATTGTGCACAAAATGTCTCACCAGAGCGTAAATATGAAAATAATTGAAATACGATCATTCTTTTGAGTGGGAATCGAATACATTTGGAATTTCGAATACAATTTGATTGTGTCAAGTTATGCCAAATATGTTATATCAGTTCCCGTAATTTCGAGGAGTGATGACGATGGATTAGGAGGAGCACTCAGAGGTTATAGTAGTATTCGACCAGCCTATATATACCGACGTGAGAGTCCCACATAACTCGTGCGAGTCCCCGATCATGGGGTACCCTTAAAAAGGCTTTCCTCATTTAAAACAAAGTATATAGCCACCGTCGTGGCGTTTCCAGCTCGATAAGTCATTGGTTCTTCCAAAAAGCGCATCAATCTTCATCTCAAAGGCCGGCAACGCACCTGTAGCTCCTCTGTATACACACGGTCACGGTGGGTGGTCACTTAGCTTCCTTCCCGGAAAAGAATTTTTTTTTAGCTTCACTCTGTATCCCGAACATAGCAGGATAGGCAGACGGAACTTGACAACCTAGTGTTAAGACACTCCGCTGTCTTAACATTTCCGTTGCCCACTTTCCGCCAATTTGAGGCATTGCTAACTGGCGAAACTCAATGCCGCGCTTTGCCTTGTTACCAAACCCAAGAAATGAAAATACTAAACTTTACATTTCCTGAAGTGGGAATCGAACCCACAACCTGTCGCGCTTACAGTCGCACGCTTGTGCCTCTGCGCCACGACAGGCGTCAAAAATATATGTAATACATCTTAATCTCTTTCCTATCAGTTACGGTGAAGATAAAGATGAATCGGTGATAGAAGCAGATGTGGAATATTTACGCTTGACTCGAAAAGTGATAAACGATGAAATAACCAAGTTTGAGGACCTGAAGTGGTTGGTGGGATGGTTCAGCAACAGATCTGAGCTGATACAGGAACACACATGCAACACCAGATATTATTCTGTGGGTAAGAAAAAAATTATTAATATTTTATAATAATTAAAGAAAATGACTGATACGAACTGTTACAACTTATACTGATGGGAAAAGTTGCTGGAAGAAGGAGAATCGGCCGCAGAAAAAAGTCGTGGCTTAGGAACATCCGCGAACGGACGGGAATCAAAAACGCTGTAGAGCTATTCCATGCTGCCAGGAATAGGACTGAATATGCGAAGCTGACTGCCAACCTTCACTAGTTGGAGAGGCACTAAAAGAAGAAGAAGAAGAATAATCAAAATTTTCATTTCCTCGCTCTGGTGACAAGAAAAAGCGCGGCGTTGAGTTCCGCCACTCAGCACGCAATGTCTGAATTCGATGGAAAGTGGGGAACGGATCATAAGAGAAGGGAATGTTTTAACACTGGTTTTACAGGTTATCTCTGCCTGCTATGTGCGGGATATAGAGTGAAGCAAAAATAAACAAAAAAAGTAAACCTAATTTAAATAATATGCACTAAAAATTTATATTCATCGGAATAACTGAACATCTACTCGTCAGATCTTAGCTAAATTCATGCAACTAAATTCAAGCAATAGCTATCGGTGTACTTCGTAAAAAGTCTTGCGGTAACACACATAAAAAATATACAGTTGAATTAAATTCTACTTTTTGTAGTTGATTACAAAAACTAATCTTATATTAAAAATGTGATACTTTTACTTCGGCAGAAAGTGGGGAACGGAGTGTTTTAACACTAGGTTCCCTCTGTCTGCCCTGCTATATGCGGGATACAGCGTGAAGCTATGTATGTATGTATGTGATACTTTAGGAGGATGAACTGCTAAGCAAATATAGAAAAAACTTGAAGAGGATTATTTAAAATCCTCTCTGAGACCAGTTGTGGCCAACCCAAGAAATGAAAATACTAAATTTTACATTTCCTGAAGTGGGAATCGAACCCACAACCTGTCGCGTTTACAGTCGCACGCTTGTGCCTCTGCGTCACGACAGGCGTTATGTTTGTTATTATTGTCATTATTTACTAAAGGATCACATGTCAGAGGTCAAGGATTATCGTATTGTTTTAGATAGATAAAGAAAGTGGCGCCATCGTATCTCTGAGTATATAGTTTATAATTATTACTTTTAACCGACTTGAAAGGAGGGTCCGAATTCTATTGTATTTTTATCAGCTAATCTCTGAAATGACTGGATCGATTTTGACGAGACTTTTACTGGCAGATAGCTGATGTTATAAAGAGTAATTTAGGCTACTTTATAACTGAAAATTTTTCTTTTATTTTCATTCAATTACCATGAAACTTTATACACATATTCTTAGAGATATTAAAAAAGGACATAATAATGAATAGGACTGATATTGACCACACAACCGAAGCCGCGGGAAACAGCTTTTAGTTTAAAATAATCATTACCCCAAGCGGGAATCGAAACCACAACTAAACTCATGTTCTGTTCCGCTACACCACCATGGTCCGCAGAAACCACTAACTTCTCCAATCCCATAGGAACCCCACCAACATTGTTCACGTATCCTGAGGAGTACATGAAGAGAATGTGCCTCTTCGACAATGTGTATATAGACCACATACCATACGTGGTGGGGGAGGATGGGTCCTTGATGGCAGCCGTGGCACCCCCTGTCTTGCATTGTGACGCTGCTACTTGTACATCTGTACCTTTTATTGATAGGTAAGTACAAAAACGCGGAGTGTCGTGACACTAGTTTCCTTCTGTCTACTTTGCAGTTGAATTCAAATTTTAGCTATATCCCGCACATAGCAGGGTAGCGAACGAACGGAGTGTCTTGACACTAGGTTCTCAGGTTCCCTCTGCCTACCCTGCTTTGCGGGATACAGCGTGAAGTTATTCAAGTTTTCGCTTCTCTCAGAGTGTAACCCGATGTTTTTTTTTCCAGTGTAATGTTCGACGAGCGTCTACCCCGCACTAACGTACGTACTGTTACAAGATGCCAAGCGAGCTGCAGAGCTCATTGCCGTAATGACGCGGACTGCCTCAAGCGTTGTAGTGACCGATGTTTCCGATCTGATTGATAATGAATAGAATAAAGACACTTATAATTGATAAATCTCTTTGTTTTATTCTTACTAGTGTCCCCGTTGACGTGTTAACAACGCGTTGCCTAGCAACGTACTCGTATATGTTACTTTATATAAACATGCATGTCAAATCGTGGTAGTGTGCGTAACGTTTGTTTTTTTTTTTTACATCACGCTGTAACACGCATATAGCAGGGTAGGTGGAGGGAACCAGAGAACCTCGTGTTTAGAAACTCCATTCTCTTTCAACAATTCCGTTCCCCACTTTTCGCTGAATTGAGACATTGTGTGCTGAGTGGCGGAACTCAACACCGCGCTTTGCCTCGAAGCTAAATATTAATTATTTAAATTGTTATGAAAATAATATTTATGTTTGTGCATACATATTTTTGATACTTAAACGCCTAACGTATTTTAGTAGCAACGACGTGATTTAAACGATTGATAGTAACCACTAAATAGGTGGTAGGAGGTTCATCCTCAAAATGTCTCGCGACCACTATCACATCAAAGATGAGCGGCCAAATCTAATGATGTGTTCCGGTTCGATGACATGTAAGCCCGGTTTTCCTTATCTCCACCTATCCTTTCCCTAGAATGTGATGATTCTGATAGCGATCTACTGTGGCCACTATATTGTCCTCGCCTTCCATCCATATCCTCTAGGTCGGCAACGCGACTACAACTCCTATGGTGTTGTAGATGTCTATGGGCGAAGGTAGCCACTTACCATCAGGTGGTCCTTCTGCATGTTTGCAATCCTTTCATTAATATAAAAAAAACAAAGAAAACAAATTCTTTGTTCAAAGTAATAAATACTTCAAGTATGATACTATAATAATTATTTTTTTTTTTAACTTCACGCTGTGTCCCACATATAGCAGGGTAGGCAGAGGGAACCTGAGAACCTAGTGTTAAGACACTCCGTTCTCTTACAACAATTAAGTTCCCCATTTTCCGCCAAATTGAGGCATTGCGTGTTGAGTGGAGTCATTATTATATTTTATTTTTCTTTCGCATTAAATAAATATTTGACATTCTCACAAAGTTATTGTTACCAATATTGTATTATTGGTGTAAAAAAATAAATATTTATTTTGATGTTTATATATAGGTAACGTATGTTTTCATTCTGTGGCATTCTTCAAGAGGTAGTTAACGTAATATTGTGCAAAGTGTGATACAATACACATAATATGGTAAAGAGAATTTAAAAATGATAACTATGTAAGTATATTGTATATACTTACATATTTAGTGTATTTTCTTTGGTGGTAGGAGGTTCGTCCTCCGTCTGGCTCGCGACCACTATCATGTCAAAGACGAACCGCCAAATATCTTATGATGTGTTCCGGTTCGATGGCATGTAAGCCAGGTTTTCCCATTCCCACCCATCCTTTCCCCAAAATGTTGTGGTTCCGAGAACGGAATACTACATTGTCCTCCTCTTCCATCTGT
>JAKGSA010001413.1:45821-65098 GCA_033558755.1 Philaethria dido
AAGGCAAGCGCGGCGTTGAGTTCCGCCATGAGTGGGAGGAGTATGAACCCACAACCTGTCGCGTTTACAGTCGCATGACTGGCCTCCATATATTATTTATGAATAATAAATAAATATGAATAAATTAAATATTGCAAAGTAAATTCTATTAAAAATATACTAATAGTTAAAAAGAGTTACAAAACTAAACGTGAATACAAATTATTAACTAAATATATAATTTAAACATCATCACCTCGTTATCTAAAATCATCTTGGTTATTAATATTTGAATTAACATAAAATAAATATGATTAAAATTTCAACGAAAAAGGAATGGAGTGAACCTGAGAACCTAGTGTTAAGACACTCCGTACATACATACATAGCTTCACGCTGTATCCCGCATATAGCTGGGTAGGCAGAGGGAACCTAGTGTTAAGACACTCCGTTCCCCACTTTCCGCCGAATCGAGGCATTGCGTGTTGAGCGGCGGAACTCAACGCTGCGCTGCCTTGTTACCAAACCCAGGAAATGAAAAATTTCATTTTCTAGAGTGGGAATCGAATCCACAACCTGTCGCGTTTACAGTCCCTTGTGCCTCTGCGCTACGACAGGCGATATTTTATAAATAGGTACATTTAAAGAAACTAATTAAGTGAGACAGCTGATATATATCGATGGACAGTAAATTATAGCAAAATAAAAAAAAAGACGTCATATATTTAAAAATACTCGTACGTGTAGTATTTTGTATCAAAATATGTGTAGGTATCAGTGGCGAAGCGTCCATATAACATGATTCACAGAGGACAAGTTTTCCCCTTTACCACCAAATGCCACCAAATCCTTTCCCCAAAATGTGGTGCTTCCGATAGCGGACTACTACATTGTTCCCATTCCATCTGTATCCTCTAGTCGGCAACGCGTCTACAACATCTCTGGTGTTGTAGATGTTCATGGGCGAAGGTAACCACTTACTATCAGGTGGTCATTCTGCTCGTTTGTCATCCGTTATCTATAAAAAATAAATATTCCCATCGGCTTACCTTTTGTAAAGTACGAATAAAAATTAGGTCAACAAAATTTTGGATGTTATTAAAGGTCGTTAAATTGGGGAGCGAGATCGCAAAATTACAAATTACACAAAAACTTAGCATCCTAGACTGTCGTCCAGGTTGGACCTGTACCGGCTTATCTCTATGTACCGGCTTCCCTAAATATACCGGCTTACCTTTATAGAACTTTCACCATTCGCCACTGGTAGGTATAAAAACAAATATATAAAAACATTTTTTAAAATGTTTAACGCCTGTCGCCTGGGCGCAAGGGTGCGACTATAAACGCGACCGGTTGTGGGTTCGATTCCCACTCCAGGAAATGGAATTTTTCATTTCCTGGGTTTGGTAACAAGGCAAAAGCGCGGCGTTGTCTTCCGCCACTCAAAAAAATGATTCTTAAATTATCTATAGTCGCTTTTTTATATTATATTCTATACTAATATTCTTGAATAGAATATTCTTCTTTATAATTGTACACTAACTATGTTTAATTTATGATGTACCTACATTCACTAATGTCAAACAAAAATCTATGCTTAGAGAAGGTCATATAACTTACTAAATGAATACGTAATTGCAAAACGAATGTCTAAAAGGCCGTTAAGAAATCGGTTTAACTAATTTTTAGGGTTCCTTAATAATTATTTTAACAAAAAAAGAAATCATACTTCAAATATATACATACATAAATACATACATACATAGCTTCACGCTGTATCCCGCACATAGCAGGGTAGGCAGAGGGAACCTAGTGTTAAGACACTCCGTTCCCCATTTTCCGCCGAATTGAGGCATTGCGTGCTGAGTGGCGGAGCTCAACGCTGCGCTTTGCCTTGTTAGCAAATGCAAGAAATGAAAATACTAAATTTTTCATTTTCTGGTGTGGTAATCGAACCCACAACCTGTCGCGTTTACAGTCGCACGCTTGTGCCTATGCGCCACGACAGGCGTTAATTGTATAATATGTTGGAAAATAAGCTCCTAAGCTATTATTTAAATAAATATAGTTTACTTTGTAAGGAAATAAGACGTCAGTTTGATTGTTACGTTCACATCCAGTTATGAAATTATTAATTTAGATGTACGATTGAGTATTTATTAATTAAGTACATTTATTAATTTAATATCTAAATAATTGTTAACATAGACTATTTAAAAATCATTTGTACTGGAAGTAGTCACTGTTTAACTTTTTTTTTATGGATAACGGATGGCAAACGAGCAGAAGGGCCACCTGATGGTAAGTGGTTACCTTCGCCCATGAACATCTTCAACACCAGAGGCGTTGTAGATACGTTGCCAGCCCAGGGGATACAGATGGATTGGGAGGACAATGTAGTAGTCCACTATCGGAACCACCACATTTTGGGGAAAGCATGGGTGAGAAGGGTAAAACCTGGTTTACATGCCATCGAATCGGAACATATCATAACGTATTTGGCGGTTCGTCTTTGACATGATGGTGGTCTTGAGCCATGGATAACGGATGGCAAACGAGCAGAAGGGCCACCTGATGGTAAGTGGTTACCTTCGCCCATGAACATCTTCAACACCAGAGGCGTTGTAGATACGTTGCCAGCCCAGGGGATACAGATGGAAGGGGAGGACAATGTAGTAGTCCACTATCGGAACCACCACATTTTGGGGAAAGCATGGGTGGGAAGGGTAAAACCTGGTTTACATGCCATCGAATCGGAACATATCATAACGTATTTGCCGGTTCGTCTTTGACATGATAGTGGTCGTGAGCCAGACGGAGGATAAACCTCCTACCACCAAACAACGTCTACCTGTAAGATATAAATACTCGACTATATTTCGGTCGCGAATTCTTTTGACGATCGCGACACTGAGAACATTAACGAGTAGTATTGTAAGCATTGATACTTTGTTTAACTTGTAATCAGATTAAGCATTTGGTGGTAGGAGGTTCGTCCTCCGTCTGGCTCGCGACCACTATCACGTCAAAGACGAACCGCCAAATATCTTATGATGTGTTCCGGTTCGATGGCATGTAAGCCAGGTTTTCCTTATCCCACCCCATCCTTTCCCCAGAATGTGGTGGTTCCGATAGTGGACTACTACATTGTCCTCCCCTTCCATCTGTATCGTCTAGGCAGGCAACGCATTTACATTTACACCTCTCGTGTTGTAGATGTCTATGGGCGAAGGTAGCCACTTACCATTAGGTGGTTCTTCTGCTCATTTGCCATCCGTTATCTATAAAAAAAATTTATTTTAACCGGATTAATCGGTTTGGGTTCTTGTTGGGCTCATTACAATATTATAGAGAACCAAAAAATAAAAAGGAACGAAATATTACTATCTAAAGTTAATCTGTAGTCTTTCATTACACAGTATTACGAATAACTCAAAAACTATTCGTCAAATCTCAGCTAAATTTAAATGACCACTATCTATCTTAAAATAAAAAGTTATTTAATGACACATATAAAAAAAGGACAGTCAAATAGTACAGAATTGAGAACCTCCATCTTTGTAGTCGGTTAAAATGTGTGAAATATTGTGTGAAATTAAAAAAAAATGTTTCAATACTTTTTGCCCCCACCGGATGTGAACCCACGCTTATATTAAAAGGGCAACGAGCCTACACAAGATGCATAACCAATTAGTGTTAATGCCAAAAAAAACATTTGTCAATGTCATTACTGATTGCAAATTTCAAAAGATATGACCTTATTAAGTGAATCCTATAGATTACTATAGTTATATACACTTTTCTATAGATATTTTACCAGAGAACCTAGTGCTAAGACACTCCGTTCTCTTTCAACAATTCCGTTTCCCACTTTCCGCCGAATTGAGGCATTGCGTGCTGAGTGGCGGATCTCAACGCCGTGCTTTACCTTGTTACCAAACCCAAGAAATGAAAATACTAAATTTTACATTTTCTAGACTGGGAATCGAACCCACAACGTGTCGCGTTTACAGTCGCACGCTTGTGCCTCTGTGCCACGACAAGCGTCTTTAGTTATCATTAAATATATAAAGTATAAACCGTACTAATTTTATAAATGTAAATGTAAGTTTGTTTGTTACGCTTTCATGCCTAAACTGCTTAACCGATTATCATGAAACTTTGTTTACATATTCTTAGATGTATTAAAGAGCATAAGATATTTTTGAACGCCTGTCGTGGCGCAGAGGCACAAGCGTGCGACTCTACACACAACAGATTGTGGGTTCGATTCCTACTTCAGAAAAAGGAATTTTTAATTTACTGGGTTTGGTAACAGGGCAAAGCGCGGCGCTAAGTTCCGCCACTCAGCACGCAATGCCTCAATTCGGCGGAAAGTGGGGAACGGAGTGTTTTAACACAAGGTACTCAGGTTCTCTCAGCCTACTCTGCTATATGCGGAATACAGCGTGAACATGTCGCGTTTACAGTCGCACACTTGTACCTCTGCGCCACGACTAGTATCTAATTTATAAATACCTACCTACCTAACTTCACGCTTAATCCATAGCGGGTCCTTGGGGTCCCTGCATACCTATTTCGCCTCGTCCACAGTCATTAACCTCTTCATGCATGCCCTCCGGGGGGTCCTCATGCTTTTTACGTGACCTTCCTCCAGTATAATTGATACTGTGTTAAAATGTAAATAACCCACAAATATTTATAAATTGCAAGGTATAAGTTTTAAAAACTATTAATTCATTACTTATGTCAGTTACAGAAAGGTTATGTAGTGATTTAACCTTTGTTGACCTTCTCGTGAGAACCACTTCACTCAAAGGCGATTTAATTTTATTAAAATGTCATTGTACTCGTTCAGACAGATCTTTAAATGGGATGAGTGTTCTATCACTAAGTACATACTCGTACATACATACATAGCTTCACGCTGTATCCCGCATATAGCAAGGTTGGCAGAAGGAACCCAGTGTTAAGAAACTCCGTTCCCCACTTTCCGCCGAATTGAGGCATTGCGTGCTGAGTGGCGGAACTCAACGCCGCGCTTTGACTGGCTTTTAAAAATATTATTAAGCATTTTTATATTTGAACCGGCTATTAAGTTACCATTTTACTTAAACAATCATTCTATGGAGTAACATAATAACCTTGCGTAGTACCTAGTTATCTATACAGTTGCAATGTGAACGGAATGCTTAGAGAGGCGGAAGTAGCATCTTTACTGAGTGACCTTAATATTATACAAACATACATAGCTTCACGCTGTATCCCGCACATAGCAAGGTAGGCAGAGGGAACCTGAGAACCTAGTGTTAAGACACTCCGTTCTCTTGTATTCCATTTCCCACTTTCCACCAGATTGAGACATTGTGTGCTGATTGGCGGAACTAAGCACCGCTTTGCCTTGATACCAAAACGAGGAAATGAAAGTATTAAATAATAATTATTATAAATACATATTTACTGCACATAGCAAGGTAGGCAGAGGTAACCTGAGAGCCTAGTGTTAAGACACTCCGTTCTCTTTAGATTTCCGTTCTCCACTATCCGCCGATTAATGGCATTGCGTGCTCAGTGGCGGAACTCAACGCCGCACTTTGCCTTGTTACCAGAGCGAGGAATTATTATAAGCTTTTATTAATATAATTTCCTGGAATGGGAATCGACCCCAATACATAACGGGAATGCTTATATTAAAATTAATTTCATTGTTCCTTTCTAGTAAGACAAAGAGCAGCGTAGATTTTCGCCACTCAACACACAATGTCTGGACATTAGGTGGAAAGTGGCGGAGTGTCTTAACGCTAGGTTTTCTCTGCCTACCCTGCTATATGCGGGGTACAGCGTGAAACTATAAAAAAAAACTTTATACGATTACAGATGAACATATACAGCGGAAGGCTTTAATATTTAATAAAATAATATTTATTTAAAATAAAAACAAATAAAATTTGAATAATTTTAATCTATAATTTGTTGGCATTGTCCTTGTTTGTTTTTACTAAAGTCGTTTTCATATAAAACGTTATTTCTATATATGTATGTATATTTAGTTCTGACACTGTATTCCACACATAGCAGGGTAGGCAGAAGGTACCTGAGAACCTAGTGTTAAGACACTCCGCTCTCTTACAACAATTCCGTTCCCCACGTTCCGCCGAATTGAGGCTTTGCGTGCTGAGTGGCGGAACTCAACGCCGCGCTTTGCCTTGTTACCAAACCTAGAAAATGAAAATACTAACATTTTCTGGTGTGGGAATCGAACCCACAACCTGTCGCGTTAACAGTTGCACGCTTGTGCCTCTGCGCCACGACAGGCGTTAATGAGTATCTCTATTTTATTTCTCTTTATTATTTTACGACTGTCGTGGCACAGAGGCATAAGCGTGCGACTGTAAACGCGACAGGTTGTGGGTTCATATACACTACAGGAAACGGAAATTTTCATTTCCTGGATTTGGTAACAAGGCAAAGCGCAGCGTTGAGTTCCGCCACCTCAGCACGCAATGGCTCGATCGGGTAGAAGGTGGGGAACGGATTGTCTTAACACAAGGTTCCCTCTGCCTACCCTGCTATATGATATAATATATAATATATGTATGTATGTATGTATGTATTTATTATTTCTGTTACAACTTACAAGTAATAAAAACACTTCATAAATTTCATACTGTCTCACTCTATTCTACAAACGTATGTGTTTGTCTCTTTTTTGTGTCGCCTTTTTGTTACATGTTTAGTATAAACGTTACTTAAGAAAAAAATATTTCAACCTATCAAAAACTGAATACTAATTACCCAAGAACAAACAATGACTGGAATTTAAAGAAAAACGTAAATATTATGTTCAAATACTATTTAATATTTAAATTAGCTTCTATAGTCATAAAAATAGTTTTTTTCATTGTTATAGTACAGTAGATATTTTTTAATGTGAGGAAATCCGTTACGGATTCCCATCCGATTGAGGACTCGGACTGGGTATATGGGACTCCGGAACGGCAGATGAGGAGCCGTCCGTATACCCACTAAAACCTCACGGTGCTCCTCCACGATAGGCAGAGGGAACCGGAGATCCTAGTTTTGAGACACTCCGGTCTCTTAAGATATCCGTTCCCCACTGTTAGCCGTATGAGGCATTGCGTGCTGAGTGGCGGAACTCAACGCTGCGCTTCGTCTTCTAACAGAGGGAGGAAATGAAAATACTACATGTTAATTATTATAATATTTAATATTTAATTTTCGTTTCCTGGACTGGAAGTCGAACCTACAACCTATCGCGTTTACAGTCGCAATCTTGTGTCTCTGCGCCACGACTGGTCGCATTCGTAATAATTTTACTTAATTTGTAAAGTTAATTGTACCAGATTTTTTTTTTAACTTCACGCTGTATCCCGCATATAGCAGGGTAGGCAGAGGGAATCTGATAACCTAGTGTTAAGACTCTCCGTTCTCTTAAATGTCCGTTTCCCACTTTCCGTCAGATGGAGGCATTTTGTGCTGAGTGACGAAACTCGATGGTTTGCCTGTAGTGTGTCGAACCCACAACTTGTCGCGTTTGCAAACACACGTACCTTTGCGCCACTGGCGTCATTCATAGTAATTTTACTTTAAAATATATTTTTTAATTAAAATCATAATTACTTTATTTATAGTTGGTGACTCTCATTAGGGTATCAAGAAGTCAGAACGATGGAATTTTACGAAATGATTTCGACGGCCCACACGAAGATGGTTCATACAAATGGGCTCTACAGACAGGTATTATATTTTAGTAACTTTGTTTTATATAACAAGTCAAAACGCGGCGTTGAGTTCCGCCACTCAGCACGCAATGAATTAATTTGGCGGAAAGTAGAGAATGGAAATCTTAGCGGAACAGAATGTCTTAACACTAGATTCTCAGGTTCCATCTGCCTACCCTGCTATGTGCGAGCTAAAGCGTGAAGCTAGAAAAAAGAACGTTTTTCCCTTGTTTTAAGATTCAAACTCATACTCATGATATCTTCCCAAATTCTTTTTCATTGGACACCTGTCTCTTTCTCACAAAAATATTATTTTTTTATTTTTTATTCCACAGAAGGTGGTATTTACCACGAACAACGCGGCTCCATACAAAACAACGAAGTGCCAAGTCTGCTAGTCGAAGGCCAATATCAGTATACTGCTCCTGATGGACAGGTGAGGATTTTTTTTAGACAGAGCCCAGTGTCGAATCACTCTACTTTCCATTCCAACCGAAGTATTGCATTACGTCGTGTTTTGTTATCGCTGTATTATCAAAATGATACTGTAAAAGTTATATATTATATATAAATATAATTCACCTGTCGTGGCGCAGAGGCACAAGCGTGCGACTGTAAACACGACAGGTTGTGGGTTCGATTGCCACTTCAGGAAATGTAAAATTTAGTATTTTCATTTCTTGGGTTTGGTAACAATGCAAAGTGCGGCGTTGAGTTCCGCCACTCAACACGCAATGCCTTAATTCGGCGGAAAGTGGGGAATGGAATTGTTGAAAGAGAATGGAGTGTCTTAACACTAGGTTCTATGGTTCCCTCTGCCTACCCTGCTATATGCGGGTTACAGCGTAAAGTAAATATATATATATATGTTATTATAAAATATTTAATATTTACATTTTCTGGAGTGGGAATCGAAGTCACAACCTATCGCGTTTACAGTCGCACCCATGTGCCTCTGGGCCATGAAGACCTCATTAATGATATAAACAGGATAACAATTTCAAACATAATGTTTTCTTTTCAGATCATCCATTTACTGTACACAGCTGACGAAAACGGTTACCATCCAATCGGCGAGCACCTCCCCACCCCACCGCCAATACCCCCACAGATACAACGCGCTCTAGACTATATAGCCTCACTGGCAAAGAACTAATTGAATATTGTTAAATTATAATATTATTAAATGTGTATTATTAATAAATAATTTGCTAACTTGTTTCCGTGTGTTTATTTTTCTTTTTAAGGCCACTCGTGGCGCAGAGGCACAATTGTACGACTATAAGCGTGACAGGTGGTATATTCGATTCCCGATTCAGTAAATAAAAATATTAAATATAGAACAGAACAGAATAGAACAGAATAGAAAAGAATAGAACAGAATAGAACAGAATAGAACAGAATAGAACAGAATAGAACAGAAGAGAACGGAACGGAACGGAACGGAACGGAGCGGAACGGAACAGAACAGAACTAGTTCTGTACTGTTCGTACAGACCAGAAAAGTACAGAAAAGTACAGAATAGAACAGAATAGAACAGAATAGAAAGGTATAGAACAGAATAGAACAGAATAGAACTGAATAGAACTGAATAGAACTGAATAGAACTGAATAGAACTGAATAGAACTGAATAGAACTGAATAGAACTGAATAGAACTGAATAGAACTGAATAGAATTGAATAGAATTGAATAGAGTTAAATACTTTTATACTATTTTTGCACATAAATAAAGTATTTAAATAACTAATTAGTGATGTTTTCATATTACCGGTTTATCGGTAAAAAGTAGGTACTCCGTTATAACAAACTGTTTATTGGTAAAAAGTGCTTCGTTACAACACTACTATGACGACTCGTTAAAAATTGTAACTGCCATCGTTACGATCGCCCAGCGATTTTGACAATATTGTTGTCGACTGTCAGAGGAGGGTTATGCTTTTCGCGCGTATCATGTATGCTTGTAATATCCTTTATTATCTCATATCTTCCAAACCCCTGAACCGAATTATATAATTAAGGTGATGTTAGATAGGTATTGATACTACAAGGGTTCTTAGATATGTGACGTCACTTTTAATTCAATAAGGCTATCTAGAGGAAATTAAGTCCTCTTATGAATAAAAACAAAAAAATGCTTGACGGGTATCAAATGAAAGGACATTTCAAATATATAACACATAACTAGCTTTTATAGCTTACTTTATATATGCTTCCTAAATTTGAGGAATTGGTTAAGTTGGGTTGAGTTGGGTTGAATGAAAATACTAAATTTTACATTTCCTGGAGTGGGGATCGAACCCACAACCTGTCGCGTTTACAGTCGTACGCTTGTGCCTCTGCGCCACGACAGGCGTTTATATTTATTTAATATAAAAAGTATATATTTATTTAATTTAATATAAAAAGTAATTTTTGATTCGGATCCTTTCTACATGTTTATTGTAATGTCACTTGTGTCAATATAAATTAAAAAAAAATCGTTTTAACGACTTAGGTTATAAGAAAAAAAAATACTTCTTATTTTATTTAATTTCAAATTCTAATTTAGACTAACAGGGAGTCCAGAAATAACAACTATTTCCTATCCTAATAATATGTCTATGCAAAAAAAAATTGAAAAATTCTAAAAATAACAATATTAATTTCAATCTATTACATGTCAGCGACAACGACATTGTGGGTAAAACTTTAATAAGTATACACTTTAGTATCGAAGCCCCTTCCTTTGACCTTGTCGTCTATCCAGTTCCTCAGATTGGAGACGTCGACATACACTCCTGGTGTGCCATCCTGTCCGCAACCTATACCCCAAGCTACTATCCCGCTTTGCATGTAACGACCCGGTTCATACTGAAACAATAATAAATAATTATTTAGAAAAGACGCATGTTGTGGCACAGAGGCACAAGTATTGATACGCGACAAGTTTTAAATCGATTCCCACTCCATGGAATGAACATATTTTCGCTCTAATAACAAGGCAAAGTGCACCGTTAAGTTCCACCACTCAGCACGCAATGCTTTAATTCAGCTGAAAGTGGAGAACGGAAATCTTAAGAGAACAGAGTGTCTTAACATTAGGTTCTCAGGTTCCCTCTGCCTACCCTGGATACAGCGTGAAGCCATAAAATAAAATATAAGTAATTTCAAGACACTTCTTCCACTCTGCGTTTGACGAAGTTTGATATTGATTTCTGCCTTAGCACACAATGTTTTAATTTCCGGCGGAATATAGATATACTAGATTTTCTGACCTGACTACCTTCCTATAGAAAAATGCTTATGAATCTTGATTTGAAGACGTACCTCAATGGGACAAACTAATGGTGAGCCACCATCTCCTCTGCACGTGTCAGCACCGTCTGTACCACCTGCGCACATAAAGGAGGTATGGAGTTGGAAGAATGACCCCAAGCGCGTTTTACGTAATTGCCTCTCGCATTGATTGCGATTTACTACCTCAAGTTCAACCTGTGGACAAATATTCAGTTTCAGTCTTGGGCAGTTCTTGGATGCGAATAAAGTAGTTCGCAGTTGGACAGTGGTTGACTGTAAATGGTTATGGGTCCGAATTTTACTTGCGGGAATGATTATATATTTTTTCTCATTTCTACGGCCTGGTAAAATAAATCGTGTCGTCAAGTTGCACTTATAACGCATTTTCTCAAATTCGGGAAGATGGATTGTATTGGCTCTCGGGTCTCTGTGCCAAAATATATTGTAACAATATTGAAATGTTTAAGTCATTTAACATTTCTTTTAAAATGTTGACGGAAAATTTTAAAATCAATTTTCTAATCAATTTTCTATAAAAGCTGCCCACCTATGGAATAGTTTACCGCTTGAAATAAGATGCGCCAAAAGTTTATTTATTTTTAAAAAGCTACTTAAGAATCATTATTTAAATATTTAATTTTGGGCCTTTGTTTATGTATTTATTTTCTTTTGAGACATATAATCTATATAATGTCTATTTATGTATGTATGTATGTATGTATGTATGTATGTATGTATGTATGTATGTATGTATGTATATATGAATGTATGTAAGTATGTATATAATTATGTATTTAGTTTGTATTTTTAATTAACATATATTTAATTTTAATTTAATTTTTTTAATGTAAATGATTAGTGCACCGCCTTCCACTACTTTATACAAATCCAATATCCAAAGGTTGCCTGGAAGAGATCGCTTTAAGCGATAAGGCCGCCTTATTGTACGCTATTACTACGAGTACTTCTATGTTATTTGTTTATTTGTGTGCAATAAAGAATATTTGTATTTGTATTTGTATTTGTATTTCTCGTAGAACGAATTATTTATTCTTTTATTCACTTATTCTTTTACATTTGTTACCTTAGAAAACTTAAAATCCAGTTTTATTTTCATTTTACTTGGAATTTCGAGAAATCTCTTACCCCTACAATCCCCAAGGCCTATATGCTAAATTTCAGCATTTACGTCCAGTACTTTCGACTGTACGACGTCAGTCACTTAGTATCCTAAGCTTTTTATACATATACATATATATATATGATCATACATACCTTTTTCAAGATGACCTGATAATGACCATCTTTGTCAAATTTGTCCTTTCCCCAACCAGAGGCGAGGCATTGAGTACCACCACGCACACTTTCGCGTGGTGGTGGTAGACACACCAACCCCACGTTGGGCGCCAAGGTCACAGGCTTAGCCAGGAAAAGTAGGGCAATGTCATAGAATAAGTTACCTGGAATATGTTTTTAAATATATAGTTTATTTTCACAATTTTTTTGCACTTCATGGCGCAGGCATCTTGAGAAACATTGTGGGTTAGATTCCCAAAGAGAATACCAGTATTTACATTCAGAATATTATTAATTAACGCCTGTCGTGGCGCAGAGGCACAAGCGTGCGACTGTAAACGGGACAGGTTGTGGGTTCGATTCCCTCTCCAGGAAATGTTAGTATTTTCATTTCCTGGGTTTGGCTGGCTCCATTCGGCGGAAAGTGGGGAATGGAATTGTTATTCCGTTCTCTTGAACGGAGTGTCTTAATACTAGGTTCTCAGGTTCCCTCTGCGTAGGCAGTACGGGGTAGCCCGTATATGTATCCCTATACATACGATATATACCCTTATATACCCGGGGCTATATGCGGGATACAGCGTGAAGATTAAAAAAAAAACTTATTATTAATATTTTGTTGACACAAAGTAGTGAATTCATATTTTGCCTTGACCAGTGGCAGTAGAGGAGGAGCATCGTGAGGTTTTAGTGGGTATACGGACGTCCTCTTTACAGCCGGTTCAGAGTCCCATATAACCCGTTCGAGTCCCCGCGGGCGAAACGAATTTCCTCACGATAAAAAAAAAGGTATTCGAGAGAACTTATTGTCAAGACACTATGGTTTCCACTTTCCGAAATGGAAACATTGCGTCTTAAGTGACGAAACTCAATGCCCTCTTCGTTATAACACAGCGGAGAAAAAAAAATAGTTTAAATATAAGCTGTCCATCGAGTGAGATTGGAAGCCACAATGTTGAGTTCGGCCACTTAACACGCATTGTCGCGAATTCTGGTGAAAATTGGCGAACGGAGTGTCTTATCACTTGCGGGATAAAGCGTGAAACTATATTATATCACTTACCTCTATTATAGTCTTTATGAATTTCAACACTTTCTACATTCCTGTCCTGGTATGAGTATATTTCATCCGTGGTCTGCGTGTCCCATTCTCCTGCTCTGATCCGCAGTTCATTGGCAGTGGACACATAGTGGGCGGTCGTGAGTACGATTCTCGTGTGAATTAAAGAACCACCACCGACGTACACGTTGATTCGCTGCGAGTTCTCGTCTTTCTCGTCCACAGGTTCGAGTCTATCAACATTGTTGTTCTCAGATTTTTAGGCAGAATTTCAAAGTTCTTCAAGAATTTTCCAAATTTTGAAGAACTAAAAACACTAGTTGCAATTGATGGTTGTAGAATCAATTTAATTTGAAGGCTACACCCAAAAAGAACCCACATTCAAGACACTCTGTTTTTCGCTTTTAGTCTGAATTCGTAACATCGTGTGGTGAGTGGCGAAGCATAACGCCGCGTTTTTCCCTCCAAGGGAGAAAAATTTAAAATAATTTCAATGTAATCATGTCCCGGAGTAGGTTTCTAACCCACAAACGATTGTGTTTTCAGGCAGACATCCCATTTTGGATTTCGCCCCACTATGGTCTTTGGGGGAAGTGTATACTTGAATATAGAACGAACGGAGTGTCTTATCACTAGATTCCCTCTGACAATCAATGATTACCAGAAGATTAAGATACACATGATTATGATACTAATCGATATATTATGGCCATATTACACAAAATCTTTATAAATCGTAGCATATATGTTGTTCCGATGTGTAAACTATATTCCCGTAAAGTTTTATCTATATCCGTTCAGTAGTTCTTGCGTGAAAGATCATCCATCCATATATTTTAACATTTATAATGTAAGAAAAATTATTGCGTTAAAGGTTTATCTATTATATTATACTATATTAAAGAATAGATATATAGCTTCACGCTGTATCCCGCATATAGCAGGGTAGGCAGAGGGAACCTAGTGTTAAGACACTCCGTTCCCCACTTTCCGCCGAATTGAGGCATTGCATGCTGAGTAGCGGAACTCAACGCCGCGCAACTTATTATTAAGTTTTCTACGTTTAGACAAATACTAAAACTACTAGAACTATTCTCACAGGCAGATATTTTTGAAAATCTCTGTCTACTGTTACATGCAGATCGCGGTCCATCCAGTAAAAAGTTAAGCTATACATATAAAAAAATACTGTCAAATTTGTAATCTCCTTTTTTGAAGTCAGTTAACAAAACAAATGTGATACTTATGCTAGCGCCATACAATCTCTCCAAATATTGTGCCTAGCTGTTCTTACCATAAGTTCAACATATACTTACTTCAGAATGGCAACCATCCACGGGAATTCACCAAAATTCGCTTCACCATCTTTAGCTCCGGTTATCTTGAACGCCACTCCATTTGGGTTCCGCCACCCGCAACCTTCATTCTGAAATATAAAGATAAAATCCTTAGTCCAAATTTGCTGTTTCATAGATCTCTATATTCCATAAGCCATCTAAATATAAACGGGATTGTTGTAGATTCGATTGACACTTGTCAAAATGACTATATTTAAATTATTTACGTCTGTGGTGGCGCAGAGGTACAAGCGTGCGACTGTAAACGCGATAGGTTGTGGGTTCGATTCCCACTCCAGGAAATGTATAATTTTGTATTTTCATTTCTTGGGTTTGGTAACAAGGCACGGCGCGGCGTTGAGTTTCGCTACTCAACATGCAATGCCTAAATTCGGCGGAAGGAGGGGAACGGAATTGTTGAAAGAGAATGGAGTGGTTTAACACGTCAATTCTCAGGTTCCCTCTGCCTACCCTGAAATATGCGGGATACAGCGAGAAGTTAAAAAAAATGTTTTTCGTTTCCTAAGTGTTTGATTAACACTTTAAAGCTTTAAAAATAATATAGCTATTTTGGCATTTATAATATAAAAATTAGTTGTAAATATTACCATGGGTAGTTTTTCTGGTGGTGGAGTGATGGGATCTTCGGGACTTCTAGTGTCTTTCAAAGGACAACACAGGTCTATGTATGATGGGCATACGCCATCCCTTACTCTGTAACGTTTATTTTTTTTAGCTTCAACCAACATCCCCATATGGCTAAGTGGACAGGGAGAAGCTAATGTTAAAATACTCCATTCCGCACTTTTAAACGCATAGCTCGTTCTTATCGGACCGGATGAAAGGAGAAATCGAGGGAAATTAGAATTCAGATGGCTGGACGGAGTTGAATGCGACCTAAAAATTTTGGGCAAAGAAATATTTTGGCTAATATAATGTCCAATATTTAGATGATTGGTAAATAGTTTAAATATGCCAGAGCCCAAGCATGGCTAGGTACGGTTTTGATGAGTATGATGTTTTTTGTCGAAACTTAATACCATACTAGAATCCATGCATCTGCAATGTCAAAACATATTATAAAAATAGTCTCACGACTTGCTTGCATAGCAAAACCTTGTGTCAAGGCACTCTGTTTTCCGAAATTATTATATGTACAACGGAGAAAAGAAAATAATTTAAATTTAATCATTCTCAGGTACTTTCCAAGACTCAAGGAAAACTGTGGCGTCCTCGCCTCCGTGCCCTCGGCTAGTGGCGGTAGAGGAGTTCCGTGAAGAATTAGGGGGTATATGTGTGGAGTTCCTCTTAACTCGTCCGAATCCTCAATCAGGTTATCCGTGACAGATACTCACGTTAAAAAAGGTATTTTCTAAGTATATATATATATATATATATATATATATATATATATATATATATATTAACTTCACGCTGTAACCCGCATGTAGTGTAGGTAGGCAGAGGGAACCAGGGAGCCTAGTGTTAAAATATTCCATTCTCTTTCAACAATTCCGTTCCCCACTTTCCGCCGAATTGAGGCATTGCGTGTTGAGTGACGGTAAAATGAAAATACTACATTTCCTGGAGTAAGAATCGAACCCACAATCTATCGCGTTTACAGTCACACGCTTGTGCCTCTGCGCCGCGACAGGCGCAGACGCGATAGGCGCAGGCATGTATAATAATTCATATTTAGTATTCTCATTTCGCTGACGACACGGCGTTGATTTACGCCGCTCAGCACATAATACCTGAATCCAGCGGAAAGTGGGGAACGGAAATGTTAATAGAACGGAATGTGTTAACACTAGGTTCTCAGGTTTCCTCTGTCTACCCTGCTATGTGCGGGATACAGCGTGGAGCTAACAAAAATCGAATGTGTACTTACCTAATATCAATAACTCCTGTACCATCTGTCACTATTGTATTATTTTCACACAAATAATAATGAACGCAGTATCCAATATCCCCATCATCTGTTATACACTCGTCGACATTGTCTGAAAATGTATGAATACAAATAAATATCTGTCGTGGCGCAGAGGCACAAGCGTGCGACTGTAAACACGACAGGTTGTGGGTTCGATTCCCACTCCAGGAAATGTTAGTATTTTCATTTCCTGGGTTTGGTAAAAAGGCAAAGCGCGGCGTTGAGTTTCGGCACTCAACACGCAATGCCTCAAGTTGGCGGAAAGTGGGGAACGGAATTATTGTAACAAAACGGAGTGTCTTAACATTAGGTTCTCAGGTTCCCTCTGCCTACCCCGCTATATGTGGCATACAGCGTGAAGTTAAAAAAAAAAAAAACAATAAGAGTACAAATACGGTAAGTTAATAGACATTTTTTTAAAAGAAATCTTCTTTAGGGACGTTACGCATTGGTTATATTAGGTGAAAAATGTTAAACTCGCAGAACACGTGATCCTGATCAAAAATTCCTAAGACGCGTAAACTTTGATTGAATGAATAAGTAGACAATCTATTATTTATTTATTTATTTTTTAACTTCACGCTGTATTCCGCATATAGCGGGGTAGGAATAGGGAACCAGAGAACCTAGTGTTAAGACACTCCGTTCTTTTACAACAATTCCGTTCCCCACTTTCCGCCGAATTGAGGCATTGCGTGTTGAGTGGGGGAACTCAACGCCGCGCTTTGCCTTGTTACCCAACCCAAGAAGTGAAAATACTAAATTTTACATTTCCTGGAGTTGGAATCGAACCCACAACCTGTCGCGTTTACAGTCGCACGCTTGTGCCTCTGCGCCACGACAGGTGTTATCTATTATTCTTAGAAATAAAATCAAGAAGTGTTTTAGTGATGGTTTGCAAAGTAAAGCGCGTTATTGAGTTCCTCCACTCAGCACGCAATGCCTCAATTCGGTGGAAAGTAAAAACGGAAATGTTAAAAGACGGAATGAAACGGAATGTCTTAACACTAGGTTTTCATGTTCCCTCTGCCTACCCTGCTATGTGCGGAATACAGCGTGATGCTATAGTCGTATCTTTACCTCCACGTCTCACTGGTGGCTGAATTCGTCTGACGGGTGTTGTCCGTGGTGGGACCGTAGTGGGTTTACCAAATAGCTCTTCTAAGTCCGCGTCTATGTCCCCAGAGAGCAATGATTGAGGAGCCGCGCTCGCTACGACCAGCATCGAAACGAAATACAATATTTTATGCATCTGTAAGGAAAAAGAGAAATATTGATATGTGTATGTAAGTTTGCTTGTTACGCTTTCACGCCAAAACTACTCAACCGATTATCATGAAACTTTGTAAACATATTCTTAAAGGTATGAAAAGAACGCCTGTCGTGGCGCAGAGGAACAAGCGTGCGACTGTAAATGCGACAGGTTGTGGGTTCGGTTCCCACTCCAGGAAATGTAAAATTTAGTATTTTCATTTCTTGGGATTGGTAACAAGGCAAAGCGCGGCGTTGAGTTCCGCCACTCAACACGCAATGCCTCAATTCGGCGGAAAGCGGAAAGTTGGGACCGGAATTGTTGAAAGATAATGGAGTGTTTTAACACTAGGTTCTCTGGTTGCCTCTGCCTACCCCGCTACATGCGGAATACAGCGTAAAAAACTATATTTAAAGATTGTTCTTAGAAATAAACTTTGAAAATATTGAATATATTTTTAAATCTCTCTACTGAGAATGTAAACCAAAAATATGTTATAATAAGAGTCTAAAAATTAAAACTTGGCTGGTTGAGAACGTATGGCTTAGCGGTCACAGCGCTTGGACGAGACTGGCGCGGGTTCGAGTCCTGATACGTTCAATTTTTTATACCTTTTCGAAAAATGGAAGGATTTATAAATTCATTATTAAATTTTATAAATTTTTTTAAAAATGTATTACGGTAGACATGATTATTAGTGAAAAGAAATTCTAAAATCTAGGTACAAAGCCTTCAAATTAACGAATGAACGCATTATACACTGTATGTTATGTTTGATGGTAGGAGGTTCGTCCTCCGTCTGGCTCGCGACCACTATCATGTCAAAGACGAACCGCCAAATATCGTATGATGTGTTCCGCTTCGATGGCATGTAAGCCAGGATTTCCCCTATCCCACCCACCCTTTCCTCAAAATGTAGTGGTTCCGATAGCGGACTACTACATTGTCCTCCCCTTCCATCTGTATCCTCTAGGTTGGCAACGCATTTACAATCTTCATCTTCTACATCACTCGGTTCAAACCGGCTTACCTTTTATAAATGTCAATTTCGAAAAACTTAGGAGTGACTTTGTAATATAACAAGCTCAAATTTGAGAGCAAAAAAATAAAGGTTGCCAGGAAAATTGTGGATATCAAATTGCAAAAAACAAGCTCTGACCTAAACATAAAAAAGGCGCCAGCAAAATTCGATAGTGATATTGCTTAAAAAGCTTAATATCCTATATGTCACCGTCATGCATATATACCGGCTTACCTCTATGTACCGGCTTACGTAACTATACCAGCTTCTCTAGGTATACTTCTATTAACGATGTATTAAGGTACCCAATTGGTACTTTTCTAAAATTTTTCATATACAGAATTTACTTTTCTGCCCTTTTATTATATATATATATAT
>JAKGSA010001414.1:0-14225 GCA_033558755.1 Philaethria dido
ACTATTTTAGCAAGTTTGATATGTCTAAAGAAAAGTTTATTCAATTATATAATCATCTTTAGGAAAAGAATATATTTTAACAATTATTATTGATAATTTAGGATTTACAGGAATTGTCGAGTGACAGTAATAGGTCAATTCTACTTAATAAAATCGTAAACATTTCTACAAAAGAATGGACATATTTTAACGTCTTAGCTAAAGCTTGCATTTTTTATTTCTATTGGCACTAACGATTGTATAAAGTCAACTTGCCTGAAAGAGCTGTACAGCTGGAAAATGTACTGATTGGATGTAGTTTATTTTAGACCGTCAACAAAATTTCATTCTCCTTATTATTTTAATAAAATTATTACGATGTACTTGAAGAGTAATATAATTGATGATTATAAATATTTTTAATATTTAGTAAAACTTAAACAGTTTCACGCATAACAGAAAAAACCTAGTGTCAAGACACTACGTTCACCTTTCTGCCCGAATTCTAGATAATGTGTGTTAAGTCGCGGAACTCAACGTCGCGTTTTGTCTTACCTGAGCATGCACATAGTTTATATGGTTAATAAAAAAAAATTGTCCGAGTAAGAATCGAATTCAAAATCAATGGCGCTTACAGTCAAAAGCTGTCCCACTGCGCCACGATGGCCTTTGAATTATTATAAAAAATATTTTTTTTGTGTGATTGTTTTTTTTTTGTCTTATTATAACAGAATTCAACCTTTTAATTGAGATTTACTAATTGCTTAGATAATTATGTGTAACTAAAGGCGAAGTATAATATTGTTTTAATATCGTCAGCGGAATGCCAGTCACGTGTTGCCGCAGGGTGGTCCCCGAGGACTGGCCGGTTCCTATCCGTGAGATGGATTCGAATATCGTAATTGATTTTGGATGTCACTACAATATGGTTATCATCGTTCAATTTCTATTGATAACAGCAGATTGATAGATGAAAGCACACATTCGTAAACTTATCTGTTTTTTCATTGTTAAATAGGCAGACAGTTTTCATACTTAAATATGAAATTAATACTATTTACTAAAATACTTTAATATCTTCTTCTTCTATTCTTTTTTCCTAAATAAGTATGTTTTATTTTATTAAATTAAACGTATTTCAAATTAATTGAAAAAAATAGGTTCTAATATGAACTTATTATGATTAATGTTAAAAGAGAACGGAGAGTCTTAACACTAGGTTTTCTGGTTTCCTCTACTATGTCCGGGATATTATTTCTATAACGGAAGGACATTATCGCTAGTGATGGTCTTGGAGAGTAATATTTTTGAAAACGCTCTAGTATACTGTATTAGTATGCTAGCTGTATATAATTGTTACTGTATTTAATTTAGCCATATATTGTGACGAACGAATACAATACATATTTGTATGTTATATTCGTTTATATACGCGTTTACACATGGGTACAATTAGTGGTAATTAAATGTATTCCTAGATAAAATTTATGAATGTACCTATAACAATATGTGTTAACAATTTTAACTATTCTTAGAAAATTATCACTTAATACAATTCGTTGATAATATTAAATAAAAAACAGCTTCACGCTTTCCTCCACATAACAGGATATGCAGAGAGAAATTAGTGTCAAAACACTCCTAACCCAGCCCGAAATAGAAGCATTGTATGTTAAGTGGTGGCGGTGAAATGAAAATAATTTACAATACACCTTTAACATTATACCGAATGGAATTTGAACCTATAACCATTATATTTACAGTCTGACACAGTCCCAATGAAATATTAAAGTAGTTTAAATAATACATTAAGCAAAAAACGATTTAAATTATTCTCTGGTTACCATGATCGTACTGACAACTATATCAGATTAATATTATGAAAATATTGTAGTCTTCGGAGACATGTACAAAAATTGTCAAGGACGGAAGGAATTTTCTTACATACATTGACAGATGAAAAAAAAATATTTTCAGTATAAATATTTTTAAATGGGGAACGGAGTGCCTTAACACTAGGTTCCCTCTGCCTACCCTGCTATGTATTTGCGTGAAACCATGTTTGTTTATTTTTATATGTACTGAATTGTAGATCTTAATAATAAATTGTTTTTAATTAAAATAATTGTAGCTATGAATTCGCTAAGCATAATTTATCAGTTTGTACGAGTATGTATTACTATTGATATTTCCAGTCTACTGATTACATTTTAAGCGATGAGGTCAAGAATGTTTTCATTTCTATATTACGAATACGTTTGGCCACATCACAGAGTGAGACACGCTTTGCGGCTTTCTCGGAGCGCTGAATCGACTAAATTTGTGCTATTTTTATTTTATATTATTTTCTAATTTTTTTCTAATATATAACATTTATGTTTATAAATCCTGTTGTGGCGCAGAGGCACAAGCGTGCGACTGTAAACGTGACAGGTTGTGGGTTCGATTCCTACTCCAGGAAATGAAAATATTAAATAATATTTAGTATTTTCATTTCCTCGCTCTGGTGACGAGGTAAGCACGACGTTCGAATTCGGCGGAAAGTGGGGAACGGAATTATTAAAAGAGAACGGAGTGTCTTAACACTAGATTCTATTGTTCCCTCTGCCTACCCTACTACATGCGGGATACAGCGTGAAGCTAGAAAAAAGAAATGATTAAATTGTTTCACTCTTAATTTAATATAAAAAACGGCATTTTATTACAATTTAAGTTCTATTCGTATTAAATATTTGGCTTTTATTTTCTCAGCTGTTACGTTTTCAAAAGATAGCCAAAACACATACAGAAACTGTACGTGCTAGTTGCAGCCTCAGCCTAACAGATCGGGGAACCATATTAAATATACTCTGCCGAGTTAAATTCGAGCTTTCGAATGGCGCGTTTAGTTAGACTTCTATATAACCTATTTTTTACCGATTCCAAAAAAGAAGGAGGTTCTCAGTTTGGTTGTATTTTTTATGTGTGTTACTGCATATATTTTTTAATGGGTAAACCGTTTCTTTATATGACAGCTAGTGCTTTCGACATAGCCTCATTTAAATTTAGTATCTGATCAGTAGTTTTTGAGTTATTCGTAATATTTTTTTTTAGTGCATTTTATTTGAAGTTAGTTTTCGTTTTTTGTAAAAAAAAATAAATATAATTTCATCAATATTAATATTTTCTTTTAAGCATATCAGTAACCTAATTTAATTTAAGCTTACGTTTAATTTCTGTTAAAGTCTAAATTCGAGAAAAATGAATGGCGAAACTCAACGTCACGCTTTGTCTTACTATTTAATTTTTTTTATGACAATTTTTTATTTAAATATAATTCCTCTGAATGAAAATCGAACCAACGACCCATTCCATGCGATACGAGGGCGTATGCTATTAGAATTTTTTTTTTATGTGACTGATTATAATAACATTATTTTTGTATAAATATTGCCTATCTGATAAATAAAACGCATATATTTAAAAATAACATTAGTGTAAAAAAGATCGCGTGCTGAAGTCCGTTTTTAGGCCAATTTGACGCGGCACTTCAGTAGCCTGTAATAATACATCTATGTAATATACATCCCTGAAGGTTATTTACGCTGAAACGAAAAATTATGCAGCTCGTTTTTATATCGAGTTTGTATTACATTTATGTTTTCAATTTTAATATTGTATTATGCTCTTCTGTTAGATAAAGAATGATTATTACTCAGCATGTAATGCCTTGATTTCGGCAGAGAGTAGAGAACGGAGTGTCCTAACACTAGGTTCTCTGGTTCACTTTACCTACCCTGCAACGTGCGGGATACAGCGTGAAGCTAAAGAATGATTATATTTAAATTATTTTCATATCTCTGCTCTGATAAACCAAAGCGTGGCGTTGAGTTCCGCCACTTAACACGTAATGTGCCGAATTCAGGCGGAAAACATCAGACGGAGTGTCCTGACATTGGGTTCCCTGCAATGTAGGATGAAGTGTGAAGCTGCTTTACGGATAAAGTAATGTACAAATTTGAATAATCCTAGATATGGCTAAGTGAAATGAGATCGAAAAATTATTTATATTATAATTATAAATAATCCCTTAAGTAAGATATTAACCTGTAATAATAGCGTTAAGATCAACTACGCCAATTGCACTATGATCGCGTCTATCAACACACGGCATCATTTTAATAAATACTGTATAAAATTACTTATTTACATGAATCTAATTAGACGTGGACTTAACTTCTTATACAAGTGAAGCCTGTTTCAACTTCCTTGAAACCTTTCAAGTAAATCTACAACTTGTAGAAGTTTCCTTCTAGTTTTTAGTGTTCGTGTGCGGATCTTTTTGCTGTAACAATCAACGCTGCAATTTATCTAATTACTGAATGAAAATATCTATATATAGTTTTAGATAAAAAATAATACTTTATATAAATAAATTCGTATATAACTTGTTATTATTATTTTTTTTTTTTATGGATAACAGACGGCAAATGAGCAGAAGGACCACTTGATGGTAAGTGGTTACCTTCGTCCATAGACGTTGCCAACCTAGAGGATACAGATGGAAGGGGAGGACAATGTAGTAGTCCGCTATCGGAACTATCACATTTTGGGGAAAGGATGGGTGGGAAAGGGGAAAACCTGGCTTACATGCCATCGAACCGGAACACATCATAAGATATTTGGCGGTTCGTCTTTGACATGATAGTGGCCGCGAGCCAGACGGAGGACGAACCTCCTACCACCTATTTTATAATATGTAAGAAATAAAAGTGATTACTGTGGGTTATCCTGCGGGGATAGGCGTATGCCATCGCAGGCTTTTTTTTACATAAGTTTTTTCAATCTTTCGCCACTATAACATATATTAGTAATTTATTATATTTTTGTTTCTCTCAAGTCTGAGTGATCTATTTATGAAAACCATATTTAAATCTGTTGCATAGTTTTAAGATTTAAACGTACAGACAGCAGAAACGACTTTGTTTTATACTGTGTTAAAAATATATACATCCTTTTTATACAAGTATTTATATTACTAAGTCATTTTTGACCTGAATATAATTTTTGTAATAATTAATGAATGAGAAACAGTAGCACTAATATAACTATAGAAAGTTCAATATATTTATGGATGTTTGGTAAAATAAAATCATTGAATCGTTTCACTTTTGACTTCACTCGTATTTAAAGGTAAACTGTTCTTCGGTACATTATTAGGGTCACCAATTTTATGGCCAACGCAAATATAATGTAGCGATATATAAAGATATATATTTTTTTTAGGTACATACTTATCATAAATAATACTTATTTTAGTCTCTACTTTAATAAAGTTATTTAATAACTGTAGTAATTTAATAACGATTGTAAACGCGACAGGTTGTGGATTCGATTCCCACTTCAGGAAATGTAAAATTTAGTATTTTCATTTCTTGGGTTTGGTAACTAAGCAAAGCGCAGCGTTGAGTTCCGCCACTCAACACGCAATGCCTCAATTCGGCGGTAAGTGGGGAACGGAATTGTTGAAAGAGAATGGAGTGTCTTAACACTAGGTTCTCTGGTTCTCTCTGCCTACCCTGCTATATGCGGGTTACAGCGTGAAGTTAAAAAAAATAATAATAAGAAAGTAAAGTCATTTTAATAAAAACGGATGCATAATACCTACTTTGAGGTAAAAAAATCCCGGGTCAACAATGCTGTATTTTCCATTTCCCTTTATGGATCAGACTTTTTCAAAAAAATCACAATATCCCAAAAAAATTGCTGAACCACTGAAAATCGCACTGAACTCGTTGAACGTTCATGGGCTTAATACCCATGAACGTTCAGCAATTTTTTGTGGTGTATCTGTGGATCATTGTTCCGTCGATCGAATTACATGCAGTACAAAACTCATCATATCATCATATATGAAACTACTGGGTCTAGAAAGCTGAACGAGCTAGCACATTCTAAGTCTTATTAGATTTTAAGGGCGATTAGAAGCGATGGGAAAGGTTTTCCCAAAATTCCCATAGTGGTAGGGAAAAATGGTATATTACGTTTTACAGATGAAATTACAAAAAAAAATGATTTAGACTGTTGATTTCATTGAAAAGGAATAAAATTTGGCGTTTATAAACACGGTAAATATACGGTATCTTACATATAAATACAAATATGTTATATACCTATTAGTTTGGCAAAAACTACAAGAATAATAATAAATATTTTTATTTTCAACCACAACTAAAACAAGAACTATTGAATTAATTATTTCAATATACTGCAATGTTTATTGTATATATTAAAGTCCTATAAAAAAACTAGCAGATTTACACTTTTTCCTGCACTGCACGATACTCAGAATAGAATCTAGTAATAATCTAAAATCTAGTAATCCTTAATATCTCCTGCGCAATTGACTGCTTTCGAATGTGGACTCCGAGCAACTCAAGTCCTATGGCGATGGGATGAAGTAGAGAGGTTCGGTTTGATGCGAACTGAGCTTTGTCCGAGTCCTGCACGTAGGCGGCTCTAGGGGTGTTGTATTACGTCGTGGTCGTTTCCATACTGCAATTTGGGAATGATAGTGTGGGTTCGGCAGCACCTGGAGTGACAAAGCAGCCCTATTTAGGGAGGCACTGCTTTCCTCGCTCAGCCGGGGAGGGGGCTAGAAAAGGTGCCCTAAGAAAATGCTCATTCCCAACCGAAAAGTAGTAGTAACCGCGGCTGCTACTGCATCTTTTAATAACGTGGCATCAGCGCCGATGACCAATAGGGAGCCGAAGCGGTCGCCATGGCCGAAATCGGTCGGACTAATCATCATCATCAGAATCTAGTGTGAATATACTCCGTTCATATACTAAAATCTTATTTGGCTTGGCTATTTGCACAACATAATCAAGAATAATATTCTTCAAAAATCTAAATTATTTTGAGTCTTACATGGATAAGCTATTGACAATTATTAAGCTAATTTAAATTTAAGTAGATATGTGTATTGAATTCTAGATTCTTTTAGATACAAACTTGAGCGATCGCTGAATAACACTTTTTAATTTGACTTTCATAGAATATTTGATTCTTTTTTGTTTTATTTCATATATAAATATTCAATGTAACTGGCTTTATAGTTTACGTACGCTATCTTGAATATAATTTCTACAATACCGACCTGACCTACACATGACGTATACATATGAATACATATACAAATATGGAGCCTAATTTAATATTATACAGCTTGAGAAGTCAAAACAATGGTTAAAAATGTTTGTTGCAAAATTCTAATAAATTACAGGGCTGGAGACCAAGCAGAAAAGTCCAATTAACTAAGCCGAGATAAATGTTGATAATAAACCAGAGCTATTAAGAAGCTTTATTTGTTCATTTTTTATGCATTAAAGCGTGTAGAAAAAATGTTTTTGCACGAGATTAGGTCTTAATAGAAATTTAAAAATATACTAGTGCGCCTCTAGTATAAATTGTTCAGTATTTTTTCTTCAATTGTTCTAAATAAACTTTCTTTGCGTGTTTGATTAATTAAATTTATATCGCAAAGTTTTCATTGAGATGACTGACATTCGTCAGTTTACTTAGTCAGATATACAAAGAGTTTCAAGCTTATTTTTTATTTTTAGCTTTTGAAATACGTCTAAAATAATAGTGGACCTTGCGCTATATTCGTTCATAGATCTTATATTATGTTGAATGAACAAAATGATGCTGTATATAGAATCTCATATACAATCTATTAATAATAAAACGGCGTTGAGTCTCGCCACTCAGCAAGCAATGCCCACCTGGCGGAAAGTGGGGGAACGGAGTGCGAACACTAGGTTCCTCTTGCTCACTCCTGGGTTATATGGAATACAGCCTGAAGCTATGTATGTATGTATATGTATTAATAATAAACGAGAGAGAAACCTGAAAATATTAATATATAATTTTTCATAATATTGTGATCCTCAGTTCAGCATCGACTCTCAGTTCAGTAACAACCCACCGGTTTTATTAAATTGGCTTGTGTAATAAATGTATTACACGGAGGATTCCTCTATACTTTTTCTTTTATTTTATTATAAGCCAGAGAAGTGTTCTTATGCTTCATTTTTTCTTTTTATTTTAAAAGTAATAAATTTTATTTCGAGGTCTTTCTAGATTTATTTAGATTGTAAATGATTTGACCTGGTGACAGCGGCTCTTCCAAATTTTTAACGAAGTAGATTGATATCGACTCAAGGATTTTTTTTTATTTCTAATACTGAATACTTACTTTTTTGTGTTAAACATTTATAAAGTTTCTCTATTTACGCGTGATACATTTGCTGGCGATTACGGTATTCGAGCTGTCGCCTGCGAATTGTCATTCTACTTCCATTGCATTTCTACGTTCCGTATTATCGACTATAAACGCAAAATCCTAATGGTTCCCGTTTCAGTAGGAATTTTGGGAAACTCTCTCATATTTTATCTTTACCTATTTAAAGTGAGCAATGATGAATTAGAAACTTTTATGTCCTTGTTTTCTTTATTTTTATTATTAGACTTCAATATATTTAGCAATGGCGGTCGGAGCGCAAATACTAATAATACTCATATAAAAAGCCGGCTTTGTGGGCTGACTTCCGGCGTGTAAAGTGCAAATAATATTGTATCTGGCTGAATACATTTAACCGGTGACAATTGAAAAAAAATACCGCCATTTTTTGTGTCACTCATAGAATTGTAGATATATAAAAATAAGTAAGTATGATTTATAAAATATTAAATTATGTGCTTATGAGTTAAAATACAGTTTTTTCAATATAGATTTATTTTATTTTATTTTATTTTTATTACAAATGGGAAAACAAACAGCACTCACAATACATAATTAACATAACATAGGCCAATAAAGTTTCCACTTACACATAAAGCGTGGAGTGAATAATAAAAGAAAATGAATAATAAATATTTAGCTAATACTAAAAAAAAGAAGGCTAACTTATTTTAATCATAATATTTCATATAAAAAAAAAACAAAACAAATTGTTTAAGATAATGTATCATTTAAAACGGTATATTTTTAAACATCTATGGGGGGTCTTCACTCTCCTCCCTGGGGAGGAGGGGTGATGGCTTCAGGCTCTTAGGCCTATGGCCATGGGAGTCTTCTCCGTCCATGAACATGGGCGGGTCATCGGGTTGGCCCATAGAGCCTCTGTAGGGGTTCTACAATTTCGGTTCCAGTTAGGGAACCTTTAAACATCTGGTGGTATTCATATTTTTCATACATGCATAGCTTCACGCTGTATCCCGCATATAGCGGGTAGACAGAGGGAACGTAGTGTTAAGACACTCCGCTCCCCACTTTCTGTCGAATTGAAGTATTGCGTGCTGAGTGGCAGAACTCAACGCCACGCTTTGCCTTATTACTAAACCCAGGAAATGAAAAATTCCATTTCCTGGAGTGAGAATTGAACCCAAAACCTGTCGCGTTTACAGTCGCACGCTTGTGCCTCTGCGCCACGACAGGCGTTATTAATATTTTAATTTATTCATATAAATTTCTACATATTATATCTGGAATACATTATAGTGAGTATGAAAAATTTATTGTTTTTCAAATTAAGTGTGTTTGTAACTCATTGTTGTAATTATAAGAACATTGGTATTTATTTTAACTCTTATACTAATAAGTATTTAAAATGAAGAAAAGTATTTATTTATGTATTGTTTTTTTTTTTTTTTTTATGGATAACGGATGACAAACGAGCAGAAGGACCACCTGATGGTAAGTGGATACCTTCGCCCATGAACATCTACAACACCAGAGATGTTGTAGATGCGTTGCCAACATAGAGGATACAGATGGAAGAGGAGGACAATGTAGTATTCCGTTTTCGGAACCACCACATTTTGGGGAAAGGATGGGTGGGAATGGGAAAACCTGGCTTACATGCCATCGAACCGGAACACATCATAAGATATTTGGCGGTTCGTCTTTGACATGATAGTGGTCGCGAGCCAGACGGAGGACGAACCTCCTACCACCAAACAAAATTTATTTTTATGATTTAATTGTTTACGCTGTTTAAGATACACTTTTTTCATAAGATATTCTTAAAACTTAATCACAGAAAGAATCCCACAACTTATGTAATTCCACACTATTTTCTAGTATGTTTATGAATATAACAAAAAAAAAATAGTTATGTTATTATTTGTTAAATTAAAAATATAAAAATCTTTTTAAAACATTTATATTAACTAGTGTCTCCGTAAATGCGTTGGTTTGGTTTGGTTCTTATCATATGGCGTTTCAAACGTGCCAGTTTCACTAGCACTAATCACTTCGCCAATGTCACGTTGAATGGAGAACACACGAAGGAGAGTGTACGGTAAAAAATCCCATTTGTTTGCTTGGGTCAAATTTAGTAGTTGAAATTTAAGCCGTCTTTCCGTTAACCGATTTTCTTAGCCTTTGATTCCGGTGACAATACAATTATCCATATTCAATATTATTGTGAAACCAAGGTAGCCGTCGCTACAAAATGGCGTGTCCGTCATCTTGTAGCGGCGGCCATCTTCTCTCCCGTAAATGCGTTAATAACGCATTCCGTAGTGACGTAGTCACTTTATATAAACATGAATGTCAAACCATGGTAGTGTGTGTAACATTTATTTTATTAATTTAATATACTTTTTATGTATTATTTTTTAAAAAAATATTAGCATTCTGCACTCCTTCTCTATATAAACTATAAGTGTGCCAAGTGTAATGCTCCTGCGTCCCCGTAATTTTCGTAAAAAGAGATACAAAGTTTTTGCTTCACGTATATCGATAGATAAGGTGTAATGAGGTAAAGATCAAAATAATCATTTAATAAATTTCTTTACAGTGTCTACAGTAGACGTGGATGCGGTGCTTGGACGAACTGCGTCATTGCCTTGCGATGTAACACCAGATACAAATGAAGACCGAGTATACATGGTACTCTGGTTTAGGAAGAGTGGAGGCAAGCCTATATTCAGGTATTTTATTTGTGCTAATTAAAATTATTCAATCAATCAATAATTGTAAATTTACTATAATAATAAAAAGAAACTTTACGGATTATTCCGCATATCAAGTTAGTAGGGAATCATTTTTTTAACGTGAAAAAAACCGTTACGGATACGGACGGGTTATGTGGAATTCCGGACCGGCTGTAAAGAGGCCGGCCGTATACTCACGGTGCTCCCTCTCAACCGCTACTGGCCGAGGTTCATGGGAATACAATCGGAGAGAACCAAGTATTACACTCATATCACCGCTTTCCGATTCGAGACATGGGGACTCTTACTAGAGCGAAGAAATAGAATAAGTTCCCCCTAAATTGAAATAGAACAACAATCGCGTCTACAGTGAGATGTAATGCCACTACGCTACTATTATCACTGTAAAAATAATATTTCTTTATTTATTCAATAACGTGTGATATTGTTACATATTTTCATATCAAGTTTAAGAGCTATGTCGTTATATGAGGAAGAAAGTGGTCGATAAGATCTTGGGGCAGCTGATATGAGACTGCTTTAACGCTATGGATTGAAATCTAGAAAATTGGTACAAATAATAAAAATGTAAGCTTAAATACAGAATATACGGTAGAAAGCCCAAACACCTTCGAGAATGACTCAATTTGTTTACACAATAAAATTTTCACGGTGTATAAGTAAATAATTAAGCTTGTTAAGGCGGCGCTAATCAACCGTTGGCGTCACCTTAAACGGATAAACGGAAGCCGAGTACAGTCTATCCAATTAGCGCTCTGAAAATACACTTACAACGAAACGCACTTAAGACGTTTCACGCGAGCTCGTTAACGATCACACTTGATTTGCGGGGTTCACAACCTTTTATTGTCCTCAAGTTCCAAGGGGCAGCGCCATTCAATCGTAAACATCAAATTAGCCCTCGAAAGCACTTACGACTTCCATTAGCCTCTGCTGAAAAAAAAATCTTTATCTTTTGTCAGAGACTGAAAATGTTTACGATCCAGGAAAGACCTTTCCGAATTCTATTGAAACAAGCTAATAATTTCCGATGTGTTTTTAAGTGAAGCCTCCTTTGATTGTGCTTAATTGGTTTTCGACAATATTATTTTTAAGCGGGATGTTTGTAAATAAATTTAAAAAAATATGTTCATTTATTTATTTATTTACATACAGTATAAAGTTGAAATTATCTTTTTTTTTTTTTTTTTTTTATGGATAACGATGCATAAACGAGCAGAAGGACTACCTGATGGTAAGTGGATATTACCGTTTCATGAACATCTACAACACCAGAGATGTTGTAGATGCTGTTAACTCCAGAGGATACAGATGGAAGAGGAGACAATGTAGTATTCTGCTCCCGGAACCACCACATTTTGGGAAAGGATGGGTGGGAATGGGAAACTGGCTTGTACATGCCATCGAACCGGAACACATCATAAGATATTTGGCGGTTCGTCCCTTGACACATGATAGTGGTCAGAGCCAGACGGAGGACGAACCTCCTACCTATCTGTTCAGTTATAAAGAAAGTAACAATATTGTGGATTAAGAAAATGGGGCCAATCTAATTATACTTTTTCTAAGTATTTGTTTTGCATTTCAATAGAACTTTTATATAAAGCAGACAATAATCTGTAAGTCTAAAAAACGTCTAGAAAGAAAGAAATGAGTGTCGAAATCTTTATAACATCTGGAAAGTATCGAAATTAAATCCTTGGAATCATATTTTTCTATTTATAATATTTGAAAAACGTTTATATTTTTCAAAAATTTCATATGTAATTCGTTCGTTTTCGAGGTTTGTCCCCGTCTGGCTCGCGACCACTATCATGTCAAAGACGAACCGCCAAATATCTTATGATGTGTTCCGTTCTCGATGGCATGTAAGCTAGGTTTTCCCCTTTCCCACCCATCCTTTCCCCCAAAATGTGGTGGTTCCTGATAGCGGACTACTACATTATCCTCCCTTTCCATCTGTATCCTCTAGGTTGGCAACGCATCTATACATCTCGGTGTTGTAGATGTTCATGGGCGAAGGTAACCACTACCATCAGGTGGTCCTTCTGCCTGCTTTGCCATCCGGTATCCATAAAAAAAAAAATGTAATTAATTTCATTGATAATTTTCATATATATAATTAATTAGGAAAATTAATTTTAAAGCACAGTTCATCATCTAAAATTGTAAGGATTATAGGTATATAATATGTATTCATGTAAATTTTGTTATCTTTTATTCAGAACAGAAAAATATACAAATACACAAAAATATTAACATAGCATGTTCTAATTTTTAAATCATTATTCATTATTTTATACTACTGAAGAAATAATATGAACATTTCCCTCAGCCGCTTAAATATACTCGTAATCTAGCACTCCTATTTATTCGGCAAACGAAATTGAAAATAGCATTTTACTCGCTTACGGCAACGATTACGCAGATTCGCAATTATAAGTATCTACGCGACAATAACCGACAACGGAATGAGCGTTTTGCGGGGATAATGCTATCATAAAAAGCCTACTTAAATTGTTAAATTTACCTGCGAACAGCAGGGTACAATCAAATCATCTTTCAAAGCTTCTTGCTGTATTAGGATGAAAGTTACAAAATTGAGAAACGTAGCCTGTCCGGAAATTGAAAAAGTTCAGCGTCGCCTCCTTATTTTATTCTAGAATTTGACAGAATTTTTGCTTGGAAATAAATTTAGGAGCGGACCATGTGGCAATTTACCCACCTTTATTAAACTGGAATGGCCATCGTGATTGTTTTGTCCGTAATCTTTTTATGGAGATTTTCGCTATAACTTTGTTGCCTTTTTCAAAGCTATTAATATTTTCAAAGTACAAAAGACTTATTTTGAATGTTATCAGAAACACAATACAATTTTTAACGCTATTTCAACTCGGATGAACAATATTGATACACTAGCGTCGAGTACCGTGTTGCGTGTTATTATCATTTCTTTTATAAAACGCGAGAATGTTATACGTCCCTCTAGAATAATATATTTTTACTATCACTTTACCATAGACATTAATAAATTGCTTTCGTGGAATATTGAAAAGTAATTTGTAGTAGTGTTATCGGAATATGATGTGAAGTATTTCTTTGGAACTAAACAAATATTTTATTGAATAAAATGTTAAGGTTTATTGAATAAATTCAATATTTTTATTTGTGCTTGTCTAGATAGCAAATACATGAGTGTTTTTTTTTTTTTTTTTTTATACCACGACGGTGGCAACAAGGCA
>JAKGSA010001414.1:17361-65046 GCA_033558755.1 Philaethria dido
TATAAAATAGTTGAAATTATTATATTTTTAATGTATTTTGTATATATTGGCCTTATAATCCGTACTCGGCGTACGTTGAAAAATCGAAATTAGATACTTTTCAGGATACACATATTTTAAGTTCACTTTTGTCTGTAAATTCCATTTTTATATTTAAACACGTTTTACTTTCATGTGCTAGTTTTTTTTGATGTAGTTGTTTATGTACCTACTATATAAATAAAGCAGTGTTGGTGCCTACTAATATTAAAAAAAACAGAATAAGCAAGTCGACTTGTCTACCTATTCACGCCTGGTGATTAGATAGATATTATATCATATTGTATTATTATAAATTATTGGCGTTGGAACATAATAGTAATATTTTATAACGAATTTTCATAAATATTTTTACAAATTACACAGACATAAGTATAAGACGTCGTTCCTAGTTAGGTACAATTGAATCAATGTCTTGATACAGGCAGTACAAAACAGTGCTAGATATAAATAAGCTAAATCTATTTCTATCTAGGACATTTTACTTCAGGTGGATAAACTAGCTGGATGAGATTTTCCATCTAATTCGTGTGTAAACCGCTGAATTTCTGTTAAGGGAATAGAAATTACGAGAAACTTTACCATAGTATAAGTAAATCAAGAGGTAATATGAGGAAATATAACTCATTTGCTATCAGCGGCTTAATTGAGTTAAGCTTCGTTTACCTAGGTCAAGTGTAGGATGGGTGAGGCCATCTTAAACAATCACACTAATTCGTAATACAGATGATCTTATGGCTCTACTACTAGATTGTTCTCAAGATAGGTCAGTAAATATTTGAAACTGGTCAACTCAGATTGGAACTGGAAGCCAATTCAAATGAAATCGGATAAGGGCTAGGAGAAAAATGACGAATATATTTATATTTAAATTTTGCATACAATTTTAACAGGACCTACTGCTTCTTGAATTGTCCATTTTTCTATATTTTTCAAGACCATTTTAATTATTATACCTTCAAGATATGTATTTTTTGTTCTGGCTATAATATATTTATATATTTGTTTTTATTTTAGTACCGCCACACCAAATATTATTGTACGACAAATCGGGTGCCGACGTCTCTGGCATCGTTGGTCCTTTGGAGGAGGGATCAGCTCTAGTACTTGTTTGTGAAGTGCGGGGTGGTAAGTTTCTATTACGTTTTATTATAAAAAAAATGTTATTTTTCACTACAAAATAATGTCTAATATAAAATATATCTTCAATTTAAATGTACCTAATGTTACCTAATTCATGATTATTAGAAAAAAATCCCATAGTGAGAAATCCGCACGTTCTTCAGAATGTATCGGACACAACCACAGCTGCAAACGTAAATGCATTTATCATTGTATGTACAGCTATTGTTCAAAGTACTCGATCTCATCGCATGTGTTGGTTTTCCACCTTCGAACATTTCCTCGTTTATGTATTGTGTTCGGAATACAGGGTTATTTGTCAAGTTTTCGTCACTCTGGCATTTCAAGAACATCCATCATAGCACGAAGCATGTTGCACATTGAAATGATAACCCCTTATTAACATTATTATATTTTCATTGTCATTATGGCGACACAGTTCAAGCATCTCTTCAATGCGACAGTTGTTAATTTAAAATTTATATTTAATAATTGTTGTAAAAAGCTGTATATATTAAATAAATATTTTAGATACAATCAAATTTAGTGTTTGTAGAAGTGAAGAATAGTAGTAGTGCCTACATTCTGCTTATCTTTTTATAGCACAGTGTATATTTCTTACAATATTATCTTTTAAAATTTTTACAACGTACTTTAACAGTAACACTTCAAAAGAAAATTTAAATGTTATAAAACACATTTACTTCTAAATACAAGAAATGATGACGATAAATGGGACAAAAATATTACCGAACCGATTTTATATTTCCTAACAAAAAATAATTTACGCTACGATAATGCATTTGGCACGTCCCCGCCGCTAACTGAAATTACCACTCTTCGATTTTTCTATTGCTTGACTCTTTTATGGAAACATTCGGAGAGATATTCCATTCCAATGAGTTCATTGAAAAATCCGCAGTATGGACGGCTGGCGTTGCGCCAGTACAGTAGACGGCGTACAAAGGGATATAATTGCATCGAATTTTGGGCCTTATAAACAAAGAAACAAGAGTTACTAGTGCACCTGTATTTAAGGTTCATTGTACCTGTACGGATTATCCCTGCCTGTGTGCAGATGCAGCGAGGCAGACCAGGTCAATATTATAACTATTGGATGTATTTATATGTGGATTATTTGGTATAAACCAATTAGTGATGTTCGTTTTTGCTACATAGGTTAGGTAGGCTTTTGACAGTATATAAAAACATATTTTGTAACTAAAATTAAATTAAATATATATTTCTAAACAATATTCTCGTTAATTAAAGAGTCAATATGTACTTTTTTGGATAAATAATGTATTTATAAAAAATATATATAATATAATATAACGCCTGTCATAGCACAGAGGCACAAGCGTACGACTGTAAACGCGACAGGTTGTGGGTTCGATTCCCACTCCAGGAAATGGAACTTTTCATTTCTTGGGTTTGGTAACAAGGCAAAGGCGGCGACGCGGCGTTGAGTTCCGTCACTCAGCACGCAATGCCTTAATTCGGCGGAAAGTGGGGAACGGAGTGTCTTAACACTAGGTTCCCTCTGCCTACCCTGCTATATGCGGGATACAGCGTGAATTTATGTATGTATGTATATATAGAATAAATGAAAAAGAATGTGATCAAAGACACTAGTGTGTGATAGACGAAGTGATCTATTTAAGTTAGTAAACCTTGAGCCACTTTCGCCATTTTTTTCAAGCATTGTTCAATTATATAAATTACATATAAATTTTGGTTCTGTAACATACGAGTAAGAAGAGTATACCAGTATTTTTTCACTTAAAAACAATGACGATGTGTAAGTTATTATGAAATAACGTTCAACATGATATTATAATAACAGTTTTAACGCTAACATTCTAGTGAAAACTTTTCAAACATTTTCATTAAATAGCACGTCTTATGACTAAAGTCTTTGCCTACCTGGACTTCTGCCAGACTTTAATGCTGACTTCCTCATAATAAGTACTTTAACTGCAAAACTTATCGCGATATGTGGGAAAAAAACTTATCACATACTACGGTATTTTAGCAGAAAATAAAATAGATCCTGAAATGTTAATACGTACAATTCCTGTAGTTTTCTTAAATGTGATATTTTTATGTACGAATAAAAAATAGGCCTGTCGTGGCGCAAAAGCACAAGAGTGCGACTGTAAACGCGACAGGTTGTGGATTCGATTCCCACTTCAGGCATTGAAAATATTAAATAATATTTAATTTAGTGGAAAATTAAAAAATATTTAATATTTTAATTTCCTCGTTCTGGTAACAAGGCAAAGCGCGGAATTGAGTTCCGCTACTCAGCACGCAATGTCTCAAATCAGCGGAAAGTGGGGAGCGAAAATGTCAAAAGAGAACGGAGTGTCTTAACACTAGGTTGTCATGATCCATCTGCCTATTCTGCTATTTGCGGAATACAGCGTGAAGCTGAAATAGGAAACGTTCAAAAGCATTCACGGTACAGTAGCGTACGACATGTAGCCAATTACATAAAAGAAAAGTTTTACGGACCACATTTTACCATGTTGTTTGATAATAAAGTTATTTTACCCAATTTCCTTTAAATAAACGAATCTTTGTATTCACTTCCTTCATGCTATGTATGTCATGTATGAAAAAATGTTTTATAATTCATATAAATTGTATTATAAAATTATAATATTACTATAAATATGACTTACTTACTTAACTTCACGCTTTATCCCTAGCGGGGTAGTCAGAGAGAACGGAGCGACAAAGGCTACGATCCCTGCATACCTCTTTCGCCTCGTCCACAGTCATTATCCTCTTCATGCGTGCCCTCCGGGGGGTCCTCATGCTTTTTACGTGACCTTCCTCTAGTGTCATTGGTACTTTGTTCTCGAAGGTCTACCGAGGTCTCCCCTTACCTCTCTTGCCGCTCACCTTTGCTTCATATATCTTTCAATCTTTAAATATGACTGTATTTAAAAAAAAAAACTCATAGAGCATTAGTTATTAGTATACCACTTTCAGCCTAGTGATATATTAATAAAATAATACTTGCCTAGTTGCTGAGTAAAAATATGTGTTGCCTTGGCAACGTGTACTCGTAATATTCCGTGATATGGTGCATTGATTTTATTAATATAATTTATTAAAAATATTAACTTTCTGCAGTGTTTCGCAATATTTTGCAGGAGGTTCATCCTTCGTCTGGGCTCCAAGACCATTATCATGGTCAAAAGACGAACCGCCAAATATCTTATGATGTGTTCCGGTTCGATGGCATGTGTGTCAGGGCTCCTCCCTCCCACCTATCCTTTCCCCAAAATGTGGTGTCTCTGATAGGGGCGGACTACTGTACATTGTCCTCCTGTTCCACCCATATCCTCTAGGTTATAACGTGCCAACATCTCTGGTGTTGTAGAGGTTCATGGGGCGAAGGTAAATCTACTTTACCATCAGGTGGTCCTTCTGCCTGTTTGCCATCCCATCCATAAAAAAATATAAAACGTTAGCTTAGCGTCAGTATATTTTTCAAACCTCTTCAATTATTAATATATATCTTCTATTTGCTTATTTATACCAACTTCCATCGTGCACTAGTACTAATGGTAGACCTTTAAACTTCTGTCAATTTTCCAACAAAAATAAAATAACTGATAGCTTTTGTCAGCACTTTGTGCTTTTATTGTTTCTGTTTTCCAGATAGCAAAGTTTGCCATTGTCATGTCTAAAGGCTATTGTTTCTCACGAATTTAAGGTTTACAAAAGAGTATATTAGTATACATTTTTGCAATGTAATAAACAATCTTATAATATTGTTTATTTTGCCTGATTTGGTTTGTCATAGTCATAAAAACGTTTTTTTCTTGTAAATGGTAATAAATGTATGGATGATATTTAAAATTTCATTTCTTTATATATTAAAATGTGATTGAAGGAATCAGAAATTGAGATAATATAGGTGTCCCAAAATTAAAGCAAGATTTGAATTAAATAGAAAATGCCATTTTTATTTTTAGAAATTTTCGAACTGCAGCCGGTAAGCTTTCACTATTTTTGAAATATTCTTTAATAATGAAGACACGTTGTTCTATCGTGTAACGCTCCATTTTTAATAACCCTATACTGTTAGCTGTCAAATTGCTTTTTTTCAGGGTTGCCAACACTTCACTGCACAAATGGCGGCAAAGTCAAATCTTGCGTTAATTTTGGGACACCCTTTACCCTTTTTATAAAGAAAGCAACACTTAGCTCACTAAAAAACTTTTAAAAATTATATAATTAAAAAACTTTTCTAAGTATTTTGAAGTCAAAAATAAACATATATCTTTCTATTCGTTATAAAAGTAATTAAGTATTATTTTCAATTTTTAGGCCGCCCAGTACCCGTAGTCTCGTGGCTAATAGATGGTATTCCAGCGCCACAGTACATTGGAGAGAAGACTGACACTCATGTGGTTGTGAATCGATTAGAGCTTCAACATGTAAAACGAGAGGACCTGAACAAAACGTTTAAGTGCCGAGCTGCCAATACTCATCTAGTTCCTCCACAAGAGAAGGCAGTGCGACTGGAAATGAATTGTAAGTTTTGTTTCTATGTATTGTGTATTTGAAAAGCTAATATAATTAAAATATTAATTAACCTTTTGCTTATTTATATTATCTTGGTTCGGTTAAATTCGCTTCTTACGAGGAGAAATGCCAGTGCGTTCTTAGGTATTTTTTGAAATATATTAAATATGAATCTTGTATGTTAGTGCTATGATTTTTTATTTGATAAAAAATAAAAAATAAATATACGATACAGGATTATCTACCTTAAAACTAATGTTTCAAGTCAAACATCTATTCTGTCCTAATAATATTATAAATGCTAGTGCTAGTGATAAATTTTCCGATGTTGGTTAGTTTTTTACGAAAAAACTACTGAACAAATTGAAATGAAACTTTAAAGTATTATAGTTTATATATCAGGTCATAAACGTTACAAATTTTACACATTTTCTATAATAGTAATAACGATAAATATCAAGCATCCTACGCCTATAACACATTTTAACATAAATTTTACATATAAAACAAATTTTCTGATAACCTATAACTTCAATTTTTAAACGTAAAGAACAAAAATCGCAATTAATAAATCCGAGAAAACCTTTTAAGCTTTAAATCTTCTTTTGTTATTTACTTTTCGTGTAAAAATAGGGGCCTGTTACTAGTTGATATAAGCCAATAGGAGAGTTAATACGGCAACAGTGTGTAAGGTTTTCGGTAGTCAAAAATGTAAAAAATTTCTAGCTTTTATATGGGAGGTTTAGGATAGGAGTTCACTAAGCTAAGCGGATTGTTCATTGTGCGGGGGATGGCACAGACGAGAACAATTAAAAATGAAATAAAAAGTGCATAACAAAAGCGTTTAGTTCAATGAGGCTAGTCATAAAAATTGTATCGCAATTTTATTTTCTGCGGTTTATCGTTTAGAATTATTGGATTTTATTGGACATTTATTATACATATAATTTTTATATATAGTAATTTTTAATTGGCGATTTTTAAATAACTAGCATTAAATTTTTTATTTTAGTTTTCCCTGTGAGAGGACGGGGTTAGAATACAATTCCCCTCCGCCGCTGGGTAGCGTCTCGTAAGAGTCGGGTATCCGTTATCCATAAAAAAAAGAGTTACAATTTTTTTTTTTTTAACTTCACGCTGTATCCCGCATATAGCGGGGTAGGCAGAGGGAACCAGAGAACCTAGTGTTAAGACACTCCATTCTCTTTTAACATTTCTGTTCCTCACTTTATTATTATTTATTATGTGTGAATTTCTAAAATATAATTAGATATAAATATTTTTTGTAATATACTAACAAAATCATTTTAAGATCTTTGTTTTCGTGATTTTTCCACATATTAAATGAAACCTTGGCAACGCATCTACAACATCTCTGGTGTTGTAGTTGTCTATGGGCGAAGGTAACCACTTACCATCATGTGGTCCTTCTGCTCGTTTGCCGTCCATTATCAATAAAAAAAAAAAAAAAACCTATTTTAACCGGATCAATTCCATATATTTTATTAGTCTAGCTGTGACGATGGACTAGTGTAAATTAAAATCTTTTTTTTTAAATTAAAGCGGAATATAATAAAACACACTTAAATATATCATTCACCCAGTGGCTCCCTTCTCGGTGTCATTACTGAATCGTCCACAACAATTGCTTGCGCGGTCTGCGGCGACGCTGCGTTGTGTGGCTGAGGGCAGCAGACCGCCCGCACAAATTACTTGGTACAAAGACAATCGGAGCTTTGAAAAGGATAAAGTAAGTATTTAATCCATGCCAGGCGTGAAAAGTTGATAAGTCAAATAGCACATTTTTTAGACTAGGTATTTTTTTGAATTTATTTTTTTTTTAGTTTCTTTTTAAATTATTTACATACATACATAGCTTCATGCTGTATCCCGCCTATAGCGGGGTAGGCTGAGGGACCTTAGTGTTAAGACACTCCGTTCCCCACTTTCCGCCGAATTGAGGCATTGCGTGCTGAGTGGCGGAACTCAACGCCGCGCTTTGCCTTGTTACCAAACCCAGGAAACGAAAAATTCCATTTCCTGGAGTGGGAATCGAACCCACAACCTGTCGCGTTTACAGTTTATATTATTTAAATACTTAATTACCTGAAAGTCTTTGAATTGCTGTGTTTTTTTAATTTAGGCATCTATTTACTCTATTTAAATTTTGTTCATGTTCATTTAATATTTATTTAGGTAAGCGAACATCAAAACGAAACCTGGACAGTTAGTACACTGATCTTCATACCAGCACCGGAAGACCATGGCGTGACGATAAAATGCGTTGCATCAAACACTGCTTTACCCAGCAGGTCTATTGATGACCAACTCAAACTTAATGTAGTATGTAAGTATCATTTTGATATTTTCACATTTATGAAGTAAAGTATTTTATTATTAAATTTAAATTATTTATATATTAAACGCCTGTCGTGGCGCAGAGGCACAAGCGTGCGACTGTAAACGCGACAGGTTGTGGGTTCGATTCCCACTCCAGGAAATGTAAAATTTACTATTTTCATTTCTTGGATTTGGTTACAAAGCAAAGCGCGGCGTTGATTTCCGCCATTCAACACGCAATGCCTCAATTCGGCGGAAAGTGGGGAACGGAATTGTTGAAAGAGAATGTCTTAACACTAGGTTCTCTGGTTCCCTCTGGCTACCCTGCTATATGCGGGATACAGCGTGAAGTAGAAAAAATATATATTTATAGTAATATGTATTACAATAATTGTCTAGTCTTTAATAAATGAATTCACTAACTTTGAAGAATCATAACTGAAATCTCTAATAATAATCATATTTCAATAAGAAAGTTACTAATTGAAAATTTCTTTTACTTATTTTCATAAATAACATAGACCGAGTAATAATACAGCTTCTGCACAAACACATTATCCTAGCACTAAAGATATCTAAGAGCTGTTCTAAATTCTTACTTTCTTGAGAAATCTTCCTTATTACAAAGGGAAAAAAGGCAAAAATAAAGATAGCATTCCTAAACTATTTTCTCATCTTAAGTAAAGTAAATTTTCAAGAAATTGAATTCGTATTTTATCAAGATGTTGTAAACTTTTGTTGTTATGAACAGTCTAAAGTTATTTTTATCCTACAAGTGAAAGACTGAAGAGCCTTAATAGATATAAAGTTTGAAAATTAGGGGTTAATGTACTTGTTGTTGTATAATGTACTGTATTTAGAGCTTGTATCTCAATGTTCATTACACGACTATTCGAATTATTTTTATGTTCTTACTAACACATGTATTAAGTTTTAAATAGGGTTTGCACTTTCAGGATAGTGACAGTCTAAAGACTTCTTTTTTTTTTTTTTTTTATGTGATAACTGATGGCAATCGATTTGAAGCGACCACCTGATAGTAAGTGGTTACCTTTCGTTCATGAATATCTGGGCTGGACACCAGAGTGCCAGAGATGCGCTTTCGCCAACCTAGAGGATACAGATGGAAGGGGAAGACAATGTAGTAGTCCGCCATCGGAACCACTACATTTTGGGAAAGGATGGTGGGATAGGGGGGAAAACCTGGCTACATGCCATCGAACTCGGAACACATCATAAGATATTTGGCGGTTCGTCTTTGACATGATAGTGGTCGCGAGCCAGACGGAGGACGAACCTCCTACCACCAAACAAAACTCTTTACATGATTTTATGTTTCAAGGAAAGTAAACGAAATATATTTATACATCTAGACGATTGTTTTAGTTATAATATGGCAGTTTTGATAACATGCTCACTTAAAACATAGAGAAACTTCGTTTAGCAAAACCAAAAGAACATGCGCTTGTTTCTTTATCTTGTTATTGTAGTATTGTATAATCTTCTTTTGAAGTATCAAGAATAATATATATATATATATATATATATATATATATAAGAGATATATATAAAATTGATATATATATATATATATATATATATATATATATATATATATATATATATATATATATATATATATATATATGAGTATCGAATTTTAACATTTTAATTTTGTATCATTATTTAACAATTAATTTTGTATTTTGTATCATACATACCATTGTAGCTTCACGCTGTATCCCAAGATATAGTAGAGAAGGTAGAGAAAATCCTGAAGCTGGCGACACCTCGTACCTCAATTACTGCTGAATTTGAGTGCATTAAAAAGAGTGGTGAACTCAACGCCGCGTTGACTAGGCTTACCAAAACTCCAAGAAGTGAAAATTCCATTTCCTGAGTGGAATCGAACCCACAACCTGTCGCGTTTACAGTCGCATCGTTTGTGCCTCTACGCCATGACAGGCGTTAATTTGATATTTTACTTAACTATTATTATAAAAGGGTCCACGCATTCTGTATTTAGTAAAAAAGGTATTTTTTTAAATACAAAAAAAGATACAAAAAAAAAAAAATATGTACAAGAGTAAAATACTGAGTTAACATTTTTTGTATCTATTTGCTCATCTTCATTTGATTCTCCGATTTGGTTTCACGTGACAATAATTTTTCATTCACTTCAAATTCATAAATTGATGATGTAGTTTCAAATATTCAAACGGTGGTGGTGTAATTGAAAGTAGTCGGATGTAAAATTAAGCAATATTTATTGCCAGGAATTACAATCTCTGTGATTTTTTAAGATATTTGATATCCGCGTTATTTAACAAATGGTTAGAGTTGCTGTTAGGTGGTGCAGGAGGTCTGTCCTCCGACTGGCTCTCGCGACCACTATCATGTCAAAGACGAACCGCCAAATATCTTAATGATGTGTTCCGGTTCGATGGCATGTAAGCCAGATTTTCCCTTTCCCGCCCATCCTTCTTTCCCCCAAAAATGTGGTGGTTCTGATAGTGGGACTACTACATTGTCCCTTCCATCAGTATCCTCTAGGGTTATAAATTTTACCTACAACATCTCTGGTGTTGTAGATGTCTATGGGCGAAGGTAACCACTTACCATCAGGTGGTCCTTCTGCTCGTTTGCCGTCCGTTATCAATAAAAAAAAAAAAAAAAAAGTTATAAAAAAAATCTACATGCCAATATTTATATGAAATAGAACGTAACATTAACATAAAACTATTAGATTTTGCTAGAAATTTATTATAACCATTGACGCGTAAAATTAGTCGTGCCTTAGTAACTGTGTAAGTGCTTAACACTTTATACTAAAATTTTAAAAGTCAAATACTTACATAGCAGTGTATTTATATGTCTTTCTTATCCATTTTATTTTAAAAATAACGAGTCTCTGTGGCTCTATCTCTATAAAAATATTTAATTATACCCAGTTTCATACTAATTCACATAATTTGAAAGAAAATTGATGATGATAATCCATTTTACTGCTATTTATCTTATTAGAGTTAGTTGCAAAATGTTTTAATTCATATAATATTATAAGGGGATAATATAAATTCTTAAAAATATTTAAAACACAGTTATATATTCTTTAGGTTCCATAAAGAATTTATTGAGGCATGTTATTTAACATAAACCTTTATAGGATGAAAGGGTATCACTTTATTGAATGATATGTCTTTTTTTTCTTTTTTTAAACTTGCACCCCAACATGAGGATCGAGTCGCTTTATGCTTTTTAGATTTTTACAGTTTTTATTGTTTATTTATTTTAACTATCACTATACATATTTAACAGAATGATATGTCGTTCAGTTTAGTTGCCATACTAGCGTCTACAAATCACTTTATCAATATCATGTCGTATGGAGGAACGAGTGCTGATATATTTTTAGGGCTCTGTATGTCAAAAAAGGCGAAAAGATCCAGTTTAATGAGCAATGTAATAATATGAAAGAGTTAATTTATTCAGCTCATGAGCCACCGTCTGATCACAAAAAGTGTCAAACGTGTTTGTGTAACGCCTGCTATTTCCATAAGCAAAATTATTGCCTTTACAAGCCGTTGTATGATGCAAATAACTTTCATGAGTACCAAATATTATAGAGATTATGCTTTTTATGCCGTTTCTTCCACCTAATAAAGTGTCACGCGCCTTTAGCCAAAGCCTAGTATTTAGACACTGGGTATGTTCGCTGCTGCCAGCCCCGAATTCATACTCCTTTCATCACGTTGCATGATGAGCAATAACTAGACGTTACGTTTATGTTACTAAAAGCGGAGAAATTGAAAATAATTAAAATAAACTCATTTCCCTGAGTTGTGAATCTTGAACTCCGCAACTAACAATCAAAAGTTTATAGTTAGACGATCCCACTGCGCCACAATGGCCTCCTTTTCATCTATTGATATATGTCAAAAGTCAACTTTATAGGGCTTATCGCCAAAAACTATTAGGTACTCAACGTAATCTACAAAGACGAGACATTCAAATGAAAGAAACATAATTTGTTTCATATTTATCATATCATTCATATTACAAAGCTGTCTGAATATTTATTTCTAAATTCAATCATAAAATAAATCACTGTAAGAATGATTGAATAAAGATTTTTCATAAGTCCTTATAAAGAACAATACAAAAGGATAAGACCTGAAAAGATTCAGTGAATATTGGTACTTATTTAAATATTCAATATTATTCAGGTGGAAAATTGCAGTATGCGATGTTAGATTCAATTTATACGGATGATCAGCAATCGACTTTATCAAAGAGAGGGACGTCAAACGTGGGCGGGCTGTAATTGTCATACCACGAGTATGAACGGGATCGTACGCTACGAGCTACACGTACAATTTACAAATAGTGTATACTAATACGATTTCGATCCTTTAAAATGTGAATTTGTTTTTCAATTTTGTGAACGCTATAATAGTAATAATATTCTTTATTCAAGTGACCTGTACCTCATTATGGTTAATAAACAAAAATTTCTTACAGACTAGGTTAGGTTAGTTATATAATTATTATAATGGTGCAAATATTTATTGTTTTACCTTTTAATTTAATTCTGTTATATTCTTAATATATAATATACATGAGAAGAAACTCCTTAGCAATCCATGGATTCACCGTGCGGGTGCCGGGCCCATTGCGTTGCAGAGAGAGGAGCTTGGACAGTGCCTGGGACTTACGACCCAAGTGTAGGCTTAAAGGGCCCCTTTAAAATGCGTATTAACGTTCACCTCCACTTTCCGCACTCCTCTCTCTACCTAACCAAATTTGAAAAGATCCTACAAATGCCGCCTTCGAAATACGTGCTAGAAATGAACTGATAATGATTCTAGACAGATTATTATTATTATTAGGACGTATATTCAACTTACTTGAGACTAAATTAATTTAATCTGATATGTTAGTATTAATAATATTGAATACATCAATTATCATAGTTTAGCATAATATTTAATATGTCATAAATTAGTTATTAATTACGAAGTATGTGTCTACAGACATGTAGATACATCTAATTATTGTAACATGATTAGTTGTTAAATTCTTAAAAGCCTAAGGTATGCTCTAAAGAATTAAACATTTATATAAAACTAGCTTTCCGCCTGCGGCTTCGCCCACGTGGAATTCGGTTATATCCCACGACTTGGTAATAGCCTATAGTCTTTCCCAAGATCTAGACTATTTGTCAAAATCGGTTAAGTGGATTAGGTGTGAAAGTTGTAAACAGTTGAACTATCTTACATGATTTTATGTTTGACAATAAGGAACTTCCATACAAACTTTCATCCCCTATTTCAACCTCTTCTACCATTTTTTTCGCAATAAAAAATATCCTTTGTCCTTTCCGAAGTTCAGTTCTATCTTCATACCGAATTTCATCAAAATCGGTTCAATGGCTTAGGCGTGAAAGCGTAACAGACAGACAGACAGAGTTACTTTCGCATTTATATTATATGTAAGGATTGATACAACTGCTTATAAATTTCGTAGACGATTTATATTTCGAAAACATACTATTTTATTATGAATCTGATAATGTCAGTCATCTTAATTTGTCTTTGATATTCAAATGGCTATCTGTTTATCCATTTATATTAACCTTGAAACAGCATTAACAAACTAAAAATATTATAATGAGCAACCGTAGCGCAGTGGGACAGTGTCTGACCGTAGTGCGATTGGTACTGTGTTTGATTTTCAGTTGGGGGAATGTTTATATTTAAATTATTTTCATTTCTCCGCCCTAGTAAGGTAAAGCACGGCGTTGAGATCCGTCACTTAACACATAATATCTCGGATTCAGAGCGGAAAGCGGCGAACGAAGTGTCTGTACACTAGGTTCTCTCTGTCTACCCTACTAAGTGACATAAAGTATAAATCTGAAAAAAAAATACAAGAGAAATAAATATAAATTCCAATTTACACAATAAACGTAATTAAATTAAAAACAAGATTCATCTAAAATGAAATAGTTAATAATTGAACTTGTTGTCCTCCAGACAGTCCGTTAGTGACTTTGAGCCTCGGTAGCACTCTCAACCCTCATGACATAAAGGAAGGGGATGATGTGTACTTTGAGTGTAACGTGCGCGCCAACCCCCGCGAGCACAGGATATCGTGGTACCATAATGTAAGTATGTAAATATTTATATTTTGGGATAGCAAAAATGTTATTTTAGTTGATAAAATTGTTTCAAAATGTATTGAAAAAAAAAAGTTTTCGATTGCAATCTAAATCTGCAATCAATATAAAAAATCTTGATTGAGGTTTATATATATTTATATATTATAGATATCTATTTTTGTAGTACTGTTTGTTCTTTTTTTTTGTACTTTAGTCCATCTTGTTACTTACTCGTTCTTCAGTTTGACTGCTAGAGATAAGTCTTTGTTAACTCAAAATTATACTTACTTTTTGCCAGGTATTTTTAAGTGTAATAAAGAATATTGTTAAATTCTACTTTTTTCCGTACTATTATCTTATCTCTTATATTATAATATCTTATATTAAGTGAACTCATAGTCTTTGTGGGAGGGATATGAGTGTATAATCAGTTGGTCATAACGCTAGTACTTATTAACCAAGAGTTCATATATGGCTAAGTAATAAAAATAATATTTCTAATATTACGCGTATATAAAATATATATAAAACATAAATATTTCATTTTTATTCTACATTTTAGGTAATATTTTGATATATATTACTAACCTTTACTTAATTAGTGTCTGTTTTATATATAATTAGTTCAATTATTCGCCTTTCAATGTAAAAAGAAACTACAAACATATCTAAATTACTTTAAAAAAAAAGAAACAAAAACAGTAATTTCTTTATAAAATTACTAACAATATAGCATTTTAATTTTAGCCGTATTTTAGTAAAACGCTTGAGGTCCCTGGAGCGGTTTTGTACGTAGCTAATTAGCATAGAAAACTATTTTGTTAATAGTCCCCATTTGAATAGATATCGATCTACTTGATTTATACCACAAATATACTAAATTGGTATTAAATTGCTTACATGGAACCAATTATATAATATACTGTATTTTTAAAGCTTGGGGAGTAGTGCGAGTGTCATACCAGTAAGTGAAGGTATCTAGAGGTCAAATACAGATGTTTCCTCGAATTAGTGAACATATGCGCCATCATTGCTCATTGGTACATTGTTTGCTTTTAAGCGCGATGGCTATGTGTTCGATGTAAACTAGAGTTGATTATAATATTTATTTTAATGTCGTTATAAAGCTTGCGTAACAGCTTTCCGGGCATAGTCTTGCATTCGGGCGGAATACGGGAAATGTAGTGTCATGACACTAGTCTCTGTCAATCTAATCTGTGCACTGCCAACAAGCATATTATGATTTACTTTAGAACTCATAATAATAATAATAAAATTCGTCATTTCCAGAATCAAATAATTCCAATAGAAGCACGTACACAATAATTTAAGAACAATAACTATTAACCATTACAATAAATTCAATTAAATAAAGTAATAGTAATAATAAATTATTCATAATAATAGTTATATCCCGTATACATTTTTAAAACTTTTAAAACCAACCACTATAGTATTTAATGTATTAAAAAAAGATATATTTGCTTATTGTGCGATAAATTTGTGTACTTACTCGATGTTTCTTTTTATTTACTCAATGTTTCTTGTTCCTCTCATAGGACAGACAAGTAACGCAAAACATGACGTCGGGCATAATATTAAGTACAAGATCGCTAGTGCTACAAAAAGTAACGCGGCAAGAAGCGGGCCACTACTCTTGTAGAGCTGCTAACGCTAGAGGAGAGACTTCAAGTGAAAGTGTACGACTAAGGGTTCAATGTGAGTATTATTTATCATTTTTATTCATTAGGTTATTTAAACAATTACATGTAAAACAATTTAACAAAGTCATACTGGGTGAGTCGTTTTGAAACAAAGTTCAAACAATAATTGTAGATGATGCTATTTTCTTTACAATATATTTTTCGTTGATGATAAATATGAAAGAAAGAAAATCAGTCAATCATATGAGTTGTTAATGTAAAATGAGTCATTTTTTGTATTATTAATAATCATTTAGTATTATTGCTTCGTTTCTATATATTTTTTTATTTTTCTTTCATATCATATCTCAAAAACTATGTTTGTAGTAAAAAAATTGGCAACACAATTTATATAGATGTAGATCATACGATATTATTTGAGGAGATAGGGTTTAAATTTTAATAGTTTTCGTCTTGACTTCGCTCAGTTTAATATACAAGCAGTATAACTTCAATTTATAAATTTAATTTGTAAAGCTAAATTATATATATTCTTTATCGCACTTTGTAAAAACAATTAATATAGTATAAACAATATTGTTGGCAAAGGTGGACTTATTTGTAAAAGAAATTTCTTCCAGTCAACCTATGGGTATGAGAGCAAGAGTAAAACATTTGCAGGTGTAAAAATGCAAGAATCTATATACACACAAATATAAACTTCAATTTATAAATTTAATTTGTAAAGCTAAATTATATAGTTCCAGAGCTGTACCTCCTACGTAAGTTTTTGTGTCTTTGTAGCATACAACAGCTTACGTGGGAAGTATCAAAATATAGATAGTTTATCTATATTTAACTTTATTGCACACTTTAAATGATACATAAAGAAAATTTAAGATAATATAACAAATGCACAAAGGCGGACCTATCACTTAAAGTGATCTCTTCCAGGCAACCTAACTGAAGGGATCTGCAGAAATACTATAACAGAAAACAAAAATAACTAAATAAATAAATCGATCTAAAATACTGTTAAACCTACATACGTTCATATACAAAATATTTACCAAGACTTCAATTTTAATAGCAATAGGTATCATATTAAAATTGTAGAACTTAAATCTTTAAAAAAATTTACGACTATGGTTACGGATACATCTCAATAAAATTATGCCACGGATGTTATATTAAACAAAAAACTTCCCTTTCCCATATAGCAGGGTAGTCGAGTGAACCTAGTGTCAAGACACTCCGTTCATCGTCTTCGCCCGAATTTGAGACATTTGTGTTCTAAGTGGCGGAACTCAACGCTGCACCTTTCTAACTAGCGCGGGGAAATTAAACTAGTTTACTTATAATCGGTCCACGAGATATCATATTGAGGCGTCGAATTGATGTGCAATGATTTATAATGGTTCTAACACCTCCATATATTGCAAAAGCTTTATCGTAGGAAGCAAATCGTGGCAATATCACTGGTTACAAAGAGTAACAAGGCAGGAAACTAGATACTGCTAGAGTGGGAGCTTTGTGAAAATACCAAGCTTAAAGTACAAAGTCGTACTGTCTTCTTTTTATATACGTATATATTTTTTATATATTTTTATTTCAATGATAGTACAGTAATTATATTAGTTTAAAATTTCACTTACAGATAAAAATAATTATAATGCTTTATTATATTAAAAACAAATAATTGGCACAAGCGTGCGATTGAAAGCTCGACAGGTTGTGGGTTCGATTCCCACTCCAGGAAATGAAAATATCAAATATTTACAATAATTAATATTCTCATTTTCCTCGCTACCAGAATAGCAAGGAACGCGCGGCGTTGCGTTCTGCCACTTAGCACACAATGCCTCAATCTGTCGGAAAGTGGGGAACGGAAATTGTAAAGAGAACGGAGTGTCTAACACTACGTTTTGTTCCCTTTGCCTACCCTGCTATGTGCGGGATACAGCGTGAAACTAAAAAAATATATATATTTAACTTTAATTGATTTATTAATCAAGTGTATTGCGAAGATATAGAATACATACAAAAGAGTAACGCAAGCTCAATGGCTTCCTTGCTGAATCAATATGTAGCGTAACTAAAACTGTCTTTAACACCTTTTTTTATTTATTTCCGCTGAGTGCCGAGAAGTAGCTATGTTTAAAGTGCAAAGCTATCCTAATTATTAGAGAAAATAGTACAAGATACATAAACTACAATGGGTTTTTAGATCAATTTTAACTTAAATTTAAAATATTAAATTATAAAGTAGATATAATTAGGATTTTAACCAAAAAGAAAACAGAGTTAAAAAAAAATGCATAAATAGTATAATTATTTCAAATAACTCAAAAAAAATACTCTATCACTTTAAATGGGACCATATTCAGTTTATTTAGGGTTTTAGAACCCTAGCTATCATTTGAAAAAATCAAATTAGGGGGTTCACCCAGCAAAATTATTATTATTATTTCTTAAAAATATATTATTATTTAAAAAAAAATATTATTTAAAAAAAAAAAATATTATTTAAAAAATTATTATTATTTATTTATTTATTTATTAAGGTTTAACTAACAATTGTTAAAGCAATTTAGCATTCACATTTTTAACAAAAGCACAAAAATAATTTAATTGTACAATTAATTACAGGTTAGCACCATTATGTCAATAATTGGTGGTTCGTCCACCGACTGGCGCCTCGCGACCACTATCATAAAGCGTCAAAGACGAAACTCTGCCAAATATCTACAATGATGTGTTCCGGTTCGATGGCATGTAAGCCAGATTTTCCCCTTTCCCACCCATCCTTTCCCCAAAGTGTGGTGGTTCTGATAGTGGGACTACTACATTGTCCCCTTCCATCAGTATCCCCCTAGGGTTGGCAACGCATCTACATAACATCTCTCAACCACTTACCATCAGGTGGTCCTGCTCGTTTGCCGTCCGTTATCAATAAAAAAAAAAAAAATTGCACAAGAACAAAAAAACATAAATAAATAGTAACAACATATCAATTAATATAATTTTTTATAATTATGTAAAAAAAATTGTTTAAAATTACATATTATAAATATACGGTAACATATAAAAATATAGTCGAGTTGGACATCTGCAGCGAAATATATACTTTTTATTCGATGGTAATTTTGTCTTATTTTTTATTAACAAACAACATATAAAAGAAGTTAAAGCACATCATTAAAGTATTAGGAACCACATTTGTTCAAATATGAACACAAAAAACACCCGATGACGCTGAGCTCAGTGGCATCATCATTATCATATAAATTGGTTAGGTTAAGCAACGCTTTGTCCAGTCAGAAGTGATGATGGGTATAGGTGACCTCATTTAGGCATAGAACCTTATACTAATGATAGAAATTACAGTACATTTTGTAATCTATGCTTTATGTTGTATATTTAGTAGGTAGATCTCACTTTATATTTTTAGGACCTGAAAGTTAAACGGGATTTAAAGTGATCTCGGGGATAATAATAATTAAAAGTTTAAGTGATTTGTCCCCATTATGGCTCGGTATTTCATTACGTAATTTGCCACTTTGTTAACTTTTTACATTTCCGTAGCGAGTGTGGATAGATTATTAAGTTGACTTGCGTATATATGTTTTAAAGGCGATGCACATAATATAAAATACAAGAAATAGGCTTAAACTTCAGTGCCTGTAACTCGATTGCATCGAGTCCTAATTCTTTATGGGACAAATGTATACTTTTACAATAGGGATCCCAGAAAACGTCCGAGCATCCTTTCCATTTTACAAATTTAAAAAAATTGTAAAAAGCACGTTTGTGTGTTAAAGGTTGGTTACCCACTAGTGATTTTATAAAATGATAACACACCTTGGGAATGAGATGCTCGCTCCATGTCTGTTTCAAAGGTATCATTGCTGGCTGCCAATAAAGAATTGTAAAACCATTGTCGAATATAAAAAAAAAAAAAGTCCCGCTGAGTTTCTTGGTGCCGGTTCTTCTCAGGTCTGAGGCATTAAATTTAGTGAACCGGTGGTAAATTATTTGACGTTCAAAAAATGAAGCTTGTAACTTCTTATTTTGAATAAAATTATTTGACTTTGACTTTGACTTTGAAATATCAAAAGGTTATTTGTAAATTGATCAAAGGGCTAAATAAAATAAACAAATTTAATCAATCACTTTTTATTGAATAAGTATTAAAATAACATTAAAACGGAATATACAGATTAAAATTAAATTCCCCCACTTCAATTAAATTCACACAAAGAGAATGGAGTGTCTTAACACTAGGTTCTCTTGTTCCCTCTGCCTACCCCGCTATATGCGGGATACAGCGTGAAGTTAAAAAAAAATATATTTTCGATTTATTAACATATTCACAGCTAGAAAGTATTTACAAGGTGTAGAATATAAAAAGATTTAAAATTATTTTAAAATGTTTCTCTTTAGCTAATAATTATTTAATTCATTGTAATTCGCAACTAAAATTTTATATAATGAATAAACAGGGCACTCAGTGGTTTAGACAAACCTCAAACAGCAATACAAGTATGTCAATGATATGTTTGTTCCATTGAATTCTATCAATTCGTAAGCCTTTATTCCGATGCCCGGAACCCTTTGGCTAACTATTTTAATCAAGCTACAAAAGTACTATCTGCTACAGAATGATTTTCTAAAGTACAACTATTCTCAATAAATAGTCGATTGTTTATGTAGTATATGTAGATTGTATATTTCTTTTATTTATATGAACTATTTTTAAAATTTACATATCTCTCTATCTGAATATTGTTGTTCTGTAAACCTAATAAGGTATCATTGCATTTTTGTGTAGCAACTAATATATGCTTAACAAAATGGAAAATGAAACTACAAAAATTGTGCAAGAAGTTAAGTAGGAAAGTGCTATAAAAATTTAATAAAAAAAAAAAATCTCAAAACAATGTATTTGTTGTCAATGGACATAAACCTTCTAATAACAAATCAAGTTTCAAATTACATATTAATTTTGTCCTGAAAGGGGACAGGGTTAGAATACAATTCCCCTCCGCCGCTGGGTAGCGTCCCGTAAGAGGCGGGTATCCCAGTAGTTTGGTGGTAGGAAGTTCGTCCTCCGTCTGGCTCGCGACCACTATCATGTCAAAGACGAACCGCCAAATATCTTATGATGTGTTCCGGTTCGATGGCATGTAAGCCAGGTTTTTCCGCTTTCCCACCCATCCTTTCCCCAAAATGTGGTGGTTCCGATAGCGGACGACTACATTATCCTCCCCTTTCATCTGTATCCTCTAGGTTGGCAACGCATCTACAACATGTCTGGTGGTGTAGATGTTAATGGGCGACGGTAACCACTTACTATCAGGTGGCCCTTCTGCTCGTTTGCCATCCGTTATCCATAAAAAAAAAAAGAAATAATTACTTTCAAAACACAAATAATTCTGTTTCAATAATATTTATTTATATTTTGGTCTAATGCAGTCATTCAATATTTTTACATAACATGGCTAATGTAATTCACGAGTCGCATGTCGTACGTATTTTTTATCCTCCATTGACGGCAGTTCCATTATATTTCGTTCCATATTTATTTGTTTACAAATTATAATGTGTATACTTTTGTAGTTGTTAGTTAAGTATAATCGAATAAAATAGGAATCGATATACTAGTGTATTTGGTGAGTGAATGAGTAGAAATTTGAAATTTAACATAATATCTTGGAGTGTAGGGAAGCACTAAGAATAGATTTCCCAAATTCCTACGGGAAAGAGAAAAGACAAGATTTTTGATTTAATTTTACATATTATTTGTATAAAAACTTTATGAAAACTACGACAAAAATAATAAATTATTTATTTTAAAATAACAATTATTATATTTTGCAACTATCATTTCTTATTATAGAAAAGCTTTTGCTATAGATGAAAGAAGCCTGCGTGACTAAAATACAAGCTAAGTATCGCGGAAATACTCGTAATTTAATTTGCTTTGATATTCAAAGAAACTACAAACTAGCAAAACAATAATAAAGTTCCTACATATATTTCAATGTACGTAATCAGGCTAACGCTGAGACTGTACGAACGCGTGCGTATTCGTATTTATGGGTTTAATATCAACCTACAACGGTTAACGCCTATTCGATCTAATATAAATTTATTTTTCCATACCTTATTTCTATATGGTAATAACGAGTTTGGCACATTTCGCTCGATTTACATTTTACTATAACTGGTCCTCTCGTAAACATATCCCGTATAATCACCACGTCTAATTTGCATTTCCCAACAAATGTCGGATACGAGATGTAACAATAAAATGTCACGGCACTGTATGAATTACAAGGCTATAAATACTGATGTGTCTACGAGTAGGTATTCAAATGATTGCGGTCGGACGAAAGCTGCTTCCGTTGGGTGACCGGCCGCATAGTAACGGTTTCGAGGAAGGCGGTGCCAGTAGTAAATCATCGAAATTATTGCCTAATATTACTACAATTTAGTGGGAGACTTTGCAATCTGTTGTTTTGTGGTTCCACTTTCATTCATAGCTTTGTTCGAGCTTCTCGACCCGGAATAAATTTGTTACGAAATACCATGTATCGTGTATCGTGCCTTGAGTGCACAAAGCATATTTCTGAGTAATTGTAAGTTTCTTATTAGAATTGCTAAGCAGGTTTTGCTAGGGTTGGGTTTATACTGACTGAAATAAATAAGGTGAAGTTGTAATTATGCGGCGCTTGATTAATATGTTCGTATGAATGAATGGCTTCCGTATACAATCATGTATGGCTGTGCGGTGCGATGGATTGGCGGGAAACGGAAAACATTGTAACGGATGTCTTTATCTTTTTATGAAATATAGCGTTCGAAATAATTATGTTTTTTTCAAGGATTATTTTGTAATTGTGTGGTATAATGTTCACCATTCACACTTATTATATTTTTTTCTATTATATTTGTTATTAAAGAAATTTTATATACTACAGTTACAGGTATAACTGCAAAAGATTTTAACATATGTATACACATCATTACGATCATAAATAACAAAGAAAAAAAATGAACAAGGAGAAAAATCTATTCAAAATGTATTGTATTATTACTATATAGATTAATTTAATGTTACTCGTCTAAGTTTTGATCTTTAACACGAGACATATAATATTATCTTCAAAAAAGGGTAGATTCTCAACCGATTGATTTTTTTTATGTGTGTCCTCATAACTTTTTACTGGGTGAAATAATTTTGATGATCCTTTTCTTATACGATAGCGAGTGCTTCTAATGTAGTAAATTAAATCAATATTTTTTTAATTTATTCATAATAAATTAACTTTTTAGTGCATTTTATTTGAAGTCGCTTGTCTTTTTTGTTAAAATCTCAATTATTTTCATATAAAAATCATCAATTACCTCTAAATATAACAATACAAACTCAGAAACTGATGAAGCGATCAATTTAACTCCAATATCTAGATGCACCAGTTTGCGGCATGACGTCACCGCAGGTGGTGGGCGCGGCGTTGCACGAGTCGCTGCACGTCCGGTGCTCGGTACACGCGGACCCCGCCGAGGTCACGTTCCTATGGCAATTCAATAACAGTGGGGAAAGTTTTAATGTCTCTCCAGCTAGGTTTGGTAAGGAAGTATTTATATTTAGATTTTTTATGTGCTTTTAACCTAATTTAGTGATAAGTTAATCTGTTTTTAATTTTAGTTCGTTAAAAAGGTCTGTTGTGGCGCAAGGGTACAAGATTGCGACTGTAAACGCGGCAGGTTGTGGATTCGATTCCCACATCAGACAATGAAAATATTAACAAATATTTAGTACAATTATGAAAGTAAACTTTTAATTCATAAAACAAGATTATGGAACCCAGATATTTATACTAAAGATATAAATTTTATATCTTAATAAATACTAATGAAATTCACTAATTAAAATGACACCATCGTCGCGCACTTTGTTAGGTGGTAGGAGGTTCATCCTCCGACTGGCTCGCGACCACTATCATGTCAAAGACGAACCGCCAAATATCTAATGATGTGTTCCGGTTCGGATGGCATTGTAAGCCAGATTTTCCCCTCTTCCCACCTATCATCCTTCCTTAAAATGTGGTGGTTCTGATAGTGGACTACTACATTGTCCCCCTTCCATCAGTATCCTCTAGAAAGCAACGCATCTACAACAACATCTCTGGTGTTGTAGATGCTCCATGGCGAAGGTAACCACTTACCATCAGGTGGTCCTTCTGCTCGTCTGCCGTCCGTTATCAATACTAAAAAAAAAAAAAAAACTTATAAGAATAATTTCATTTGGTTAAAAATTTATGCAACATACACTTCTCTTCTGGATAGACGAAGTATAGCATTGGTTTCCATTTCTTGCAAAACAATTTAAAGATGAGTCAAGTAAAATCATGGGTTAACTCATAAACATCGCATGTAAAGAAAGGCTTGAAAATTTTAAAGTTATAAATAATAGCTACTTATTGGGGTCTTTTTTTTTCTAATATGTTTATATAATGTATACTTTATATGAACAGGCACACTAAACGGTAGCACAAGCGAACTACGCTACACACCCGCTACGGAGCGCGACTACGGCGCGTTATCGTGTCGCGGTACTAACGGTGTTGGACAACAAGCGAGGCCTTGCATCTTCCAAATTGTGCCTGCAGGTAAATAACAGAAAAAACTTTTAAAAAGTCATCAATCGATGATTTATTCAATTCAATTTGTCAAGATATTAAGGTTCGTAGAGTTTGTTCTATATATTGATAGTGTACTAGGGAGGTACTGAACGTTAAAACAATACATACAATGATTATTTTAAATTTAAAGTAATTATTTAAGTCATTTTTATCGTACAATTTATGATTAATTCAAAAATATGCTATTATTATTGCGAATTCCTCCCTGTATCTGAGAATAATATTCGACAAATCTAGGTTCAAATAAGAAAAATATTAAATTAATTAAAAAATAAGATATGATAAAAAATATATTTGTCATATATAATTAATATATAACATACATCACGCCGTATCCCGCATATATTGCAGGGTAGGCAGAGGGAACCTAGTGTTAAGACACTCTGTTCCCCACTTTCCGCCGAATTGAGGAATTGCGTGCCGAGTAGCGGAACTCTTACCTCTTACGTTACCAAACGAAATATTCCATTTCCTGGAGTGGGAATCGAACCCACAGCCTGTCGCGTTTACAATCGCACGCTTGTGCCATATATAATTAAAAATATATAATTCATAATATATATAAATTAATAATAAATTCTATTATAAATAGCACGTCCATCACCACCAAGGAACTGTACAGTATCAACAGGGAATGATTCTAACTGGGTTGAAGATTCTATCAAAGAAGATATAACAGACTTCTTAGTAGTCAAATGCGTGGCGGGATATGATGGTGGACTGCCGCAACTTGTTATTTTGGAGGCTTTGGACTCTATTACCGGAGCGGTTAGGTTCAACGTCACTGCCAATGAAACGAGTAAGTTAATTATAATATATGACTCAATTTTTAATCATTAAAAGTGATTTGCTAAATATCACTTACTTACTTACTTAACTTCACGCTTATCCCTAGCGGGGTAGTCAGAGAGAACGGAGCGCCAAACGCTACGGTCCCTGCACCTCTTTCGCCTCGTCCACAGTCATTAACCTCTTCATGCATGCCCTCCGGGGAGTCCTCATGCTTTTTACGTGACCTTCCTCCAGTATCATTGGATACTGTATTCTTGAAGGTTAACCGAGGTATCCCCCTACCTCTCTAAATATTAATTATTTATAATTTTTTTTTTTTTTTTTTCCTTCTGCTCGTTTGCCATCCGGCAAACGAGCAGAAGGAAACAAAACCGCCTGATTGTAAGTGGTTACCTTCGCCCATGAACATCTACAACACAAGAGATGTACTAGATGCGTTGCCAACCTAGAGGATACAGATGGAAAGGGAGGATAATGTAGTAGTCCGCTATCGGAACCACCACATTTTGGGGAAAGGATGGGTGGGAAAGGGGAAAAACCTGGCTTACATGCCATCGAACCGGAACACATCAAAATAAACATATCATAATATTATATATTTAAAACAATTAAAATAATGTTCCATTTTTATCATTTTTCCTTTTCAACAAATTAATGCAAATTTTTTAAAGTCTAAAATATTATAGTAAATAAATACATACACTATGTATGTATTGTTTACGAAATCACATAAACATTCAAGTGCTTACAGTCACTGTATGTTAAAATTTACTTCGGCTTATATAATAGATATAGAGTACCAAATGGATAGACGAATAGCTTTGCTTCTGTATAGTATACCAAAAGCGTAGGGAAATATGTATAACAAACACAAATATCAAGCACAATATACATATATATCAATTGCTCTCTTCCGTACCCAAAGCTAACATGTTAAAGGCATAACAGTTTTCAGTCTGAGCACAAAGGCGCCAAAAGGAAGTCTAATTCATGTTTGTGGCAATGGAATAAGCTCGAATTTCCATCCAAACCTCTCAACAGCCCGTATTCTATGTCAATAACAACACAAAACTCTCACACCATGACCAAACACTTACTTATGGAATCAAATATTTGTTAGACGCCGAAATTGAATCCCCTCCTTAGAAGTGTATACTGTGTGTTAGTAAAAAGTAGACCGATATTATATTACATATGTAATTTAAATAACGAAAAGCGAATGGTGGCGCCATCGAGGCGCCTTTTTCGCAAGTTTGACTGAATGTGGGACTGCTGAGGCTGAAATCGGACTTGGGGAAATATTTATATATTATCTATTTTATAAGTTAGAAATAAATGAAAACAAAAGAGAGGAAATGATCCCCTAAGTGTGGACTGAACTGGCAATCACAGCGTTTATACTCTGACTCTGTTCCACTCCCACTGCGCTACGATGGTCTTATAACCAAATATTTATAAAAAAAATGAATTAGCATTCTTTCCAGTAAACTCTCTTAACAACATTAAGTAACAAAATATCGCCTTTTATGGACATATAAACGTATAGATAATTACAAAAAAACCTAAGAAGTCTTAAAGGACATTTAATATTAATATCTCACTTTTATAAAGCTGAACGTCCCTTTTCAATTACATTGAAAACTTTACTATTCCTTTCGGTAATTAGAAATGTTGCTAGTCTTGTGTTTGTGTGTGTAATTCGCTAATTAATTTAATTAAAGTGTTCCATTCATGATAGCAGAGCTATCTACAGTAAATACATAAATATAAAAGTGAGGTACGGAAATGCTAACAGAATGGAGTGTTTTAACACTAGGTTCTCAGTTTCTCTCTGCCTACTCTGCAATATGCAGGGTACAGCGTGAAGCAAAAAACAAAAAAAAAACCTGTACCTGAATTGCATTTAGGTGATATTCGGACTTTAGAACAGTCTTTGTGTAAAATATACCTAAATTTAAATTATAAATGTTTCCTTAGCTTGGAATTGAACATAAAATGCTTAAGGATAATGAAGATCCGCGTAACATCACGTATTTGAAATTCAATAATGAATTTTAAATACAATTTATTTTCTTAATAACCATCTGGAATGTAAAATGTCACTATTTAATTATAAGACTTACTTACTTACTTAACTTCACGCTTATCCCTAGCGGGGTAGTTAGAGAGAACGGAGCGCCAAACGCTACGGTCCCTACATACCTCTTTCGCCTCGTCCACAGTCCTTAACCTCGTGCATACTTCCGGGAGTCCTTCAAGCTTCACGTGACTTTCCTCCAGTATCATTGATACTGTATTCTCGAAGGTCAAATTGAGGTCTCCCCTGCCTCTTACCTGAGCGGTACTTGCTCATATAAGCATACAAATATCTAAAAATAATTAGTTGAAGTAGCTGGATCATTTTGATATTTGAAATAGGCTTTTTGGGCTGTTTGATAGACAAAGTCTAGACACAATGTCATAATATCAAACATGCCATGTAATATATGGGTGTATAAAATAAATAAAATATTTTCATATAGAAAAGTGATTTCAAAGGAAAATACATTTATTTATTTATTTATATATAATATATACTAACACATGTCGTGGCGCAGAGGCACAAGCGTGTGACTGTAAACGCGACAGGTTGTGTGTCTGATTCCTACTCCAGGAAATGTAAAGTTTAGGTAAATTCATTTCTTCTTGGGTTTGGTAACAAGGCAAAGTTAGTGGCGTTGAGTTCCACCACTAACACGCAATGCCTCATTTCGGCGAAAAGTGGGGAAACGGAATTGTTGAAAGAGAATGAGTGTCTGGACTAATTAGGTTCTCTGGTTCCCCTACCTACCCTGCTATATACGGGTTACAGCGTGAAGTTAAAAAAAAGAAAAATATTGCATGTACAATTTCCTCACAATAATATGCACAATCGGTCTTCTTGACTGAACGCCTAAAAACAAGACAGCTAACGTTCGTCATGCGTGTTACTTGTAAAAGTATATTTTTAAGCTACATACATTATAAACAATATTTCTATTATAATTATGTTCTATAGTATTTTTGAACTATAAATAATTGAAGAAAAACACACAACTCTCTATAATTAATCATTAAGTTAATTGAATTCTTAAAACAGCCTAACATCCTGTTTCTAGAGAACATTAATTATACAGTTACAGTAATTACCTCAATAAGTAATTGGAACTGACTGTTGCTCTCGTGACTTTATATATACTACACTACGTTGTAGTCACCGAGACTAGATCGATTGTTTTTACCAACAGTTTAAATATATATACTTTTAGTCACTGCAAGAGTCTCTTTTATGGAGATCTAGGTTAAGACACTCTGTTCTCTACTTTCGTGCTGGCGGCGGAATCTGAGCGCCGCCTTATCTTACCAGGCGAAAAAACGCAGTTACATAACACCATCCCAGAGCGGGATCGTACCATGACCATCGCGCTTATACTATAGTCAGATGTTCTATGTAATGCCCGGGATTACTATGGCAGCTACATATAACATTTTGTTTAGATATTTATTATATTTTGAAAATATTTCAATTTATTTTAATGTTTTCCTACAAATACTGGAAAACACAGTAAGTGTAAAGAATTTTTATAGCGCTGCTCCTCAACATAACTACACTAAAGGCATACCCGTCTTTTTTTTTTTTTTATGGATAACTGATGGCAACGAGCAGAAGGACCACCTGATGGTAAGTGGTTACTCTCGTTTCCATGAACATCTACAACACCAGAGGCGCCAGATGCGTTGCCAACCTAGAGGATACAGATGGAAGGAGGACAAATGCAGTAGTCCGCCATCGGAACCACTACACTTTGGGAAAGGATGGGTGGGATAGGGGGAAAACCTGGCTTTTACATGCCATCGAACCGGAACACATCGGCCCGTTAAAACAATTAAAAATATGGATCATAGGGGAACTAGAATGAATATAATATTAATATCTAAAAAATCATACTTCCTCTTCTTTATACGAGATTATTATGTAAAAAATTCTTAGCTAGTATTAAATTCTAAAACAGAATGTAACTAAATAATAAATCGTTTTCTTCATTCTTCATTTTCGTATTTCTAGCACAGAAACTAAAATCTTTTACAAGCATAAACGTTATGAGATTTGAAATTAAACAAAAATATTTCAAAGAGCATATAAGTATTTTTGTTTAATTTCAACTGATATTCAGTTCTAGAAACTTCTTCAGTGCCATTGAAGTTTTCTCTCGCATTTTCCTTCACCAACCGGTATAAGATGAATCGCAAACATAAATCAAGCATATATATGAAAAATTTCTAACTTCCTTCGATTTCAGTCGTTTGACAAAGATGCGTATAGAATCCATTTGTCTCATTTCCTTACTTCTAGGAAAATTCTATGACATAAGTGTCTTTTATTACTTCACTGCAATTTATGGATGTGATATTTTTTACAAAAAATAAAGGTAACTTCGAACTCGTTTTAGCTTCACTTGTATGTACTCGTATGTAGAACGGAATCTTCATACTTGATTTTTACTCACTTTGAATAATGAGATTAACTCGAAATTTTGAATAAATATCAAGGACCGATGACAATACATAATTAATAAAAACAAATAAAAAATAGTTTAATGAAAACACACTTTTATATAAAAATAAAATAATTGACGAAAAGTAATTTAAGTTCAAAAATTTTAGTTCTAAAAGCTTTGTACAAATTTTTTTTTTTTTTTTTTTTTTTTTTTTTTTTTTTTTTTTTTTTTTTATGGATACCGGATGGCAAACGAGCAGAAGGACCGCCTGATGGTAAGTGGTTACCTTCGCCCATGAACATCTACAACACAAGAGAGATGTACTAGATGCGTTGCCAACCTAGAGGATTCAGATGGAAAGGGAGGATAATGTAGTAGTCCGCTATCGGAACCACCACATTTTGGGGAAAGGATGGGTGGGAAAGGGGAAAACCTGGCTTACATGCCATCGAACCGGAACACATCATAAGATATTTGGCGGTTCGTCTTTGACATGATAGTGGTCGCGAGCCAGACGGAGGACGAACCTCCTACCACCAAACCTTTTTAAAGTAACTTGGAATTTTGTAATAAGATTAATAAAAATTCTAAACAATTGATATCAAACAACCCACTCTTTTAATATAGTTAAAATATTTTTTATCAATACTTTACTTTTTTAAACTAAGAGTTATTTTAAAAAAAATGTTTTTTTTAGCTATGAAAGCTTGTTTTTTCATTTTATAAACTATATTTTCTTTTTATAATTTATTCATCATTTTTGTTTCAATAAATTAATTATACTTAACGCGTTTTCATGACACGCTATGGATTCTATTTTTATTATAGTGATGAATATTACAGTAAGATAAGAGTTACATATTGTGTAGAAAGATCTTGTAAATGGATTGTAGCGAAAATCGTAATTGTGGTATTTCACACCCGTTTCTTTCAGCCTATATATTGTTAGTGAAACTTGTAAAAATAAAAATAAATTCAACTATTAAAATAAAATACTACAATTTAACGTAAAGAATTGTATTTTAACAAAAATATTTAATTAATTTATTTTGTGGACTTAAAAATTAGTGCCGCAGAGGCACAAGGACTGCACTGTAAACGCGATAGGTTCTGTGTGCGATCCTCACTACAGGAAATGAAAATATTAAATATTTATAATAAAAAATATGATAATAACATATACATTTCCTTTCTTAGATGGCGTAGCAGTAATAATAATACCAGTAGAAGCATTATGGTCCAGTGGTAGCGTGTTACGACTCACAGTACACTCTAAGAATGATAAAGGTTCATCTGAACGTATTGTAATACAGGCGTTGTCTTATCAGGACCCTGAAAGAAGAACAGGTAAGATATTTTCAAGTCATTTGTTTTTAGTGATTATATTAAATTAGTGTTTGTAGGAAAAGCTTCCGAAACTTATGCGGATATTGAATGAAATTTGGCATAGTTATAGTTTATTTGTAGGAAGTCAATATTTTTCATAATAATTGGTCAACTGGAAGATATTTCTTCTTCCTTTGTGGACAAATATTTATTTGGTTTTTCATCTCATGTATATTTCAAGTCGTTTGACATACATTTCTTTATAAAGTGACGGACGCGTTGACAACACATGAATACAAGAATTTGTATGTAAAATCAGTTTTTTAACATTTAAGAATATTTTATTTTTTATTACGTCGCGCGCGGTATAAATTAAAACTTAAAACAGTGTCTTTATTTTTGCCTTTAAAATGGTTGGACACAAATTGTGTTCATTCAAAACTATTTTGTAATATTTTCTGATAGTCATTTGACATGCATTTCTTCTTATGTAGCTTATAACAACTTCATAACTTCACGCTGTATCCTGCATATAGCAGGGTAGGCAGAGGGAACCCGAGAACCTAGTGTTATGACACTCCGTTATCGTACAACAAATCCGTTCCCCACTTTGGGGAATTTCATAACAATACAATAAAATATAATTTCCCCAAACCATTGCTTCCAAAACATTAATAAGCCTTTGGACTTAGTGTGTAATCGAACCTGTAATTAACACTACATTACTCGTATATTGACAAAGTTTATTATATAACACATACTGGTATAACAAGCCTGAATCATTGATAACGTATCAATTTCAATTTGTATTGCGAAGATTTATTATTGTTTATTTTAATTCCATGACATATAGTTGACGAGCGTGCAATCGGAATTCGTACAAACAAGCCATGCTGAATTATTTAACGCTCATTATGCGTCGAGTTTCATTAAAGCAAGGAAAACAAATAAGTAAATAAATTAACTTTATTTATTCGCTTATTACATGTGGTAAAGGCTTTTCTTTGAACTCATATTATCATACGACTGATAGGTTTTCTGCATATTTGTTTTCGTGAATTAATTTTGTCGTATGTTTTTAGCTACGGTATATATTATTTTTTCTGTATTTTTGGGGGATAAAAAGTATGAGTTAGTGACCCAAAACTCCGTTCTCAGCTTTCTGTAGATAGTGGCAGAAAAGTACATAGTCATTTTTGTGATTAAAATATAAATACAATAGAAAAATCTTTTTTTTTTATAAATAAAACAACTCAATTTTTTTTTATGAAAGAACGTCGAACGATCTAAATCAATTTTGAGGACAAAATAGATTGGTCTTCAAAATATAAATATTATTTTTTTATACATATTAACAAAAAACCTAAGTAAGTTACTTGTAAGAAAAAAGGCGCTTATAACAGAAATAACTATCGACATAATCTTCTCCAACTTAGTAAACTAAAATAATGATTTATTACTACATTAATACGAAATAAGTATGTCTGGATAAATTAATAACTTTTTTCTTGTGGGAATTATGATAGATCTTTATATAATCCAAATAGTCTCTTTGGTCGATATGTTATAAGGAAAATTAATCTTATATGTTATTAATATTACTGTTTCAATCAATGAACTCATCCAGTATAAATAATAAATTTTAATTATCAATACTAATGAGATGCTTAGCATTAGCTATTGCACTCACACGAGGTGATAGTGGGTACTTAATACCTATATATAACACAAAACGCTTGCTTTACTGAGTTAAGTTAAGTTAAGAAGATTAAAACGGCGTTGAGTTCCGCCACGTAACACGCAATGTATTGAATTCAGGTGGAAAGCAATGAAAGGTGTGTATTCTAGGTTCACTTTGACTATCATGCTATACGGGATAAAGCGTGAAGCTGTTGAATGACTGACAGATAACGTATATGTGAAACTACTGTACATGGAAAGCAAAAAAATGACATGTAGACTCATTGGGGTGTATATACTCGTATAGCACTAAGAGAATTTCTTGAAAATTTTACGAAAACGGAAAAAAATAGAGAAGAGAGTTATACGATGTATGGTCCGATACGATGGTGGATGTATAATGGCAAAGGAAACAGCAGGATACAAAATAGTTTTTAAATGTTGCAGACAAATTGCATGCTGAAGTGAAATTTCAATAAAGGACTTAGTGTAGTTAGCTGTGACTAAGCCTTTTATTATAGTCTAAAATATAAATATTAATAGGATTACTACTTATTATATACCGTAATATAAAATTGATATCATTGATCCTACTCATTTTTTAAAGTAATTAAAAAATGGTATATATTGTCACTTGTGTGCTTGGTTTAATGTGTAAAAAATATTTTAAATTCTGGTAAAAAATATGTGGTGTACCAATTTAATATTTTTAAATACTAGAAAAAGTTAAATAAGGTTTTAGCGGATTTATACAAGTTTCAATTGAAAAATAAAATAAGATATTTTTTTCGTAGATGGCAGTCATAACCTAATGGCGGGGATGTCTAACGGAGCCTTCTGGGCTATAATCCTGACTATAACACTTTGTACTGGCGCCGCTTTATTGGTTGGGCTTTTTCTGAGAAGAAAAAGGTAAGGAAGGGATTGTCGGCTCTACCCTTCAATGTTATAATTTATAAGATAAATTATGTGTTTCCAAATTGTGTGCTTAATAGCTTATTATAATGTCTCTCTTTCAGTTTATTTTTCGGTGTCTTTACTTCAAGAACTTTGTTCATAAATTTTGATGTAGGGCACGTTTACCACATCAATATGTTTTGTATAAATAAAATATATTTTTTATCGTCTTGTATATATTTATTATAATTCATTGTTTAAGAAATAAATCTTAAAGGAAAAAAGTACACATATATATTTGTACTAGCTTTCTGCCCGCGACTTCGCCCGCGTGGAACTCGGTTATATCGCGCGATATGGTAAGGAGTAGCCATAATCTTTCCTAAGGTCTAGACTATTTGTCAAAATTGGTTAAGTGGTTTAGGTGTCAGAGTTGTAAACAGTCGAACAATTTTACTTGAGCTTATGTTAGACAATAAGGAACTTCCATACAAACTTTCATCCCCTATTTCGACCTCTTCTTTTTTTTTTCGCGATAAAAGTAACCTATGTTCTTTCCAAGGTTCAGTTCTATCTTCATACCGAATTTCATCAAAACCGGTTCAGTGGTTTAGGCGTGAAAGCATAACAGACAGACAAACAGAGTTACTTTCGTATTTATAATATTAGTAAGGATTAAGGATTTATTGCTTACTGATAACAATTTTTTCATGATATCGGAATGTAGGCATAATTCTAATATAACTTACTCGTACATCCTTCAAGTTCATAGAATCTTAAAGTAATAAAGGGTTTTCATGATTTCTATAACTTCTTCAGCTATGAATGGTCGTGGCATATCATAGGAACAGTTTTGTTAAGGGGACATAGCCAAAATAATTAAAATTTTAATATATAAATTATTAATATTATGCGATTTAAGTGACTATACGTTTTAGGCGTTTCCCCCTTATATATAGCATTGTGCATATTGGTTTTTTGTTTATAGAACTCGGTCAGCAAGTAAACAACATACGCCCGAACTCCAATTAAATTCCGGCGATGGACAATACGTTGTGGCGTACACGCTGAAGCCCCCTAAACAAGCGCAACCGGATATTTTAAATCCCCCACCTGGTAAGCTTTTGCTGTTAATTAATATATTTTTTTCATAATTTTTATATTTTCATTTAGTTTTTTGTTAATATGGTCTTTTGAAATGTGTTTAATTATGGATATTATGTTTTACGAAAATATGATTTTAGTTAGGTATTTATTTATAAAACCAACAGCTTATACATACAGTTTTAACATAAAGCATACAAAAAATAATATAGCCAATAACAGGTTTCACTACAGTTAACATATCAGTATTATGGAGATATCGTTGATACAAAAAAATAAAAAAGAAAAACGTAAGAAAAGAAAGAAAACAGATAACAGATAACTACGGACTCTAATAGTACCTTTATAATATTACTTTTAAATTTTTCTTTTGAGTTTGCGAATATGTCGACATCCTTAAACAAAGTATTATAGGTATGGGGTAGCCTCAACAATAACGAATTTTTATAGTAGTTAGAACGATACCGAGGAACCTCTAACATAGGAGTATTACGCGTCCGATAATAGTAATAGTTAGATAATAGTATCTAATAAGTGTTATCATTTATATAAAAAATAATAATAAAATAATAATAAATAATGTGGGAAATACCTATACAGACAGACGTCACAGTGACACACAATAGACCGGATTTAATTTATGTAGATAAGTCCAACAATAGCACTTATTTAATTGATGTATTAGATAGAGAGAGATAGGGGGAATCTATATATCCTTTTTCCTGAAGGCTTTAGGGTGGGATATATAGATACGAGTATACCGACGTAAAGTCGAGTTTCGGCAAACCGAAAACGAAAAGTATCATTTATATAATAGTTACTAATACACATATAAATTTAAGGAAATTAAAATAAGTGAATCCGCCACATCTTATCTTATGTTCTGATAAAAAAATCTGTTTTTGAATATAAAACCACTTAATGTAAAAAGCACCAGATTACAAATATTTTAATTAAACATTTTTTTGGACAATGACATAAAAGTAGCTTCACGCTTATTTCCGTATAGCAGGGAAATTGGAGAATATCACAATCTTTTCCGTTCAGAAGAAATGGATAAATTCCGAATAAGAGAAGTTTAATATAACAAAATATTACATACATACTTTTATGAAAGACATACATACATGTGTCATTATTATATAAACAGAAGTGGCTTTGGAAGAAATACTCAAAGACTACCAAATATTGCTCTTGTGTAAAAAAACTGAAAGTACGTGATAATAATGGAAATTCAATAAAGCCATCTATTGTTAATATAAAGCCAGTAAATAAAGTAAACCAATTTGTTACAAGACCCTCTTACACGTGGAATGCAAGATGACAAAAGGGCCATTGAGATAATTGACACTTGACATAAAAAAAATGTCAAATTCTATGTTATTTGTGTTTATGACCTTGTTATCAATTAAGGAGGTTATTTTTATAACTATTTTCGTATATGCAAGAAAATACCACAAAAAATTATAGCCAAACTAAATACTCATAGTTTAATTAAAACTAAATAAAACGCCTGTCGTGGCGCAGAGGCACAAGCGTGCGACTGTAAACACGAAAGGTTGTGGGTTCGATTCCCACTCCAGGAAATGTTAGTATTTTCATTTCCTGGGTTTGGTAACAAGGTAAAGCGCGGTGTTGAGAGATTCCGTCACTCAACACGCAATGCTTCAATTTGGCGGAAAGTGGGGAACGGAATTGTTGTAAGAGAACGGAGTGTCTTAACACTAGGTTCTCAGGTTCCTCTGCCTACCCTGCTATATGTGGGATACAGCGTGAAGTTAAAAAAAAAAAATAAATAAATAAAACAATAAAGTGTATTTATAACAAGAGCTGACTGCTGAAACTAGACAAGTTCATTCATTTTGTTCCATTTTAATATATTTTATGCAACACTCTTTCATCTTAGACGGTAGTCTCCTAGAAGCAATATTTAATAGGAGCATCACTTTTTACGAATAACAATATCGAATAAAGTGGTTGACAATATTTTCAACATAAAACTTATATTTCAAGTATTTAGTTAAAAATAAAAGAAAAACAACAAAGTTTCGCGAATAAACGTTGTATAAAAACCGCAAACAATTTTTCTATGATCGTCAAACGCGAATTGACAATTTTTGTGTTATTCTAAAAACATTTGCGTATTCCAAACAAAGTGCATTTGCAGTTAAAGGGCAAAAAATATAAAAAATATATCAATACGATTTTAGACGGGAGTCCTTCACTGAAGTGTGGGGCAGAGGTCGTCAAAAACGGGGCTCTCCACGACGAGTGGAGCGAGCGCGACCGGCGCGCTAGTATAGCTGAAAACACGGTAAGGATCATCATTTTCATTTTCGGATACTTGTTGTTTTATTAACTTCATATTTTTTGTGATATTTGTTTTTTAGTAAAATATCTTGTAAATAATAGTAACAGATAATTTAATACTTTAAAAATTATATATAATTTTTTGAAATAGATGTGTACTAACTTCTATTTTTTTTAACTTCACGCTGTATCCCGCATATAGCGAAGTAGGCAGAGGGAACCAGAGAACCTAGTGTTAAGACACTCCATTCTCTTTCAACATTTCCGTTCCCCACTTTCCGCCAAATTGAGGCATTGCGTGTTGAGTGGCGGAGTGGAGTGAATTTTCTAACGTTAGATTTTATGTATTATGTGTACGAAATATCGATTCATCAATCGATGCATCGGTACTTGAATAAAAAATTGAATATTCTAAAATTTATTTATAATTATTGTCCTCTTAGAATGAAATGAACGAACTAAAAATAAATCTTTAATATTTATTGTGTACAATCTCGATTAATATGTAATTTTATTGTAATCCCCAAAGAAAATAAAATAGATAAAATTAATTAGAGCAATAATACGTCTATCTCTAATATTGCTAACATAAAATATATTATTTAAAATAATGACTTCTAAGAAATTTATTTCAAATTTACATTTAAATTTTAATGGAAACATTAAAATTTGATATAAACAAGTTCAAAATATTTCAACAAATAACCGTTTCGATTTTAGTTCATAAAAGCTTGTTTCGAAGAAATAATCCTTGAATAGAGATCAACAGATAATAATTGCTAATAACTTGTTTATGTTTGTGTATGCTTATGATACTTTATAATGATTCTCATTAACTTCAATCATTAACAGGTTGAGAATTATTTTTTAATCAATCATTTTTGTAAATGTAATTGCATGTAAGCCAGATTTTCCTCTTTCCCACCCGTTCTTTCCCCAAAATGTGGTGGTTCCGATAGCTACTACATTGTCCCCCCTCCCATCAGTATCCTGTAGGTCGGCAACGCATCTACAACATCTCTAGTGTTGTAGATGTCTATGGGCGAAGGTAACCATTTACCATCAGGTGGTCCTTCTGCTCGTTTGCCGTCCGTTATCAATAAAAAAAAAATGTAAGTATATGTTTTTTTTTACTGAATCGTTGGTGTAATAAATTTATTGTAATTGTAAAAATTAATAAATTAATTAATTCAATATTTTGAGAGGATTATATTTATTGTATTTGTATATTTATTGTATTGTAATATCGCATTTAAAATTAACAGACGTGTGTAATATAAACTAAATATATACACAGGATATATTATGTTCGTAAACTTTACCAAATGTTTAAGATATGTTAAAACATTCTCTTTGTATCCAATTCTCTAGCTTACGACAGCCTATAAAACTTGTTAATATTGTACAATATTAACACATTTACATATATGTAGAAAGAATATATGTATTTTTAATATTTAAGTATAATATTTGTGGTAAAAAATGATTATTATTATTCTTCATTATGATTTTGAGCTTGTCAGTTGGGCACGTATCATTTTGCCAATGCCACGTTGTGTAAAGAGAAGAGTCATAACTTATATAAGAAACATATCATGTCAAAGACGAACCGCCAAATATCTTATGATGTGTTCCGGTTCGATGGCATGTAAGCCAGGTTTTCCCATTCCCACCCATCCTTTCCCCAAAATGTGGTGGTTCCGAGAACGGAATACTACATTGTCCTCCTCTTCCATCTGTATCCTCTAGGTTGGCAACGCATCTACAACATCTCAGGTGTTGTAGATGTTCATAAGGCAGTATCCACTTACCTCAGGTGGTCCTTCTGCTCGTTTGCCATCCGTTATCCATAAAAAAAAAAAAACATAACACATACTAAAATGAGGATCAAAGTTAAAAATGCAACCTTGAAACAATTAAGTGTAAGTTAAATGTCAATTGGATTAATAAAAATAAATTCAATGCAGAAACAAAACAAGCAGATTCATAGCTCTAAGTTCCAAGAACAAACTTTAAGCATTATTAATAACTTTTATAGTTCGCTAGAATAATTTATTACAATATTTCGTTTGCGCTAACGATTTGTGTAATTTATGAATTGAGGTACAATTAGTGATAATAAATGATATAATCTAGTCTATTCTGGTCAAGATTAAAAAATATTTAAAGATAATCACGAAAGATTTCGCAAGAAACCAGGGTTTTCCCCTTTCCACTTTCCTCAATATGTGATGGTTTTTGATAGCAGGACGGTTTGAATATCGACATTGTACTCCCTTCCATCTGTGTCCTCTAGGTTGGTAACGCATCACCACAACATCTTTGGTGTTGTAGATGTTCATGTAGTAACCACTTACCTTCCAGGTGGTCCTTCTGCTTGTTTGCCAACCGTTATCCACTAAAAGAGAACCTAGTGTTAAACACTCCCGTTCTCTTTTGACATTTACATTTCTCACTTTCCGCCAAATTGAAGTATTGCATGCTGGTGGCGAACTCATCACCACATATTAAATGTTATCTTTAAATAATTTTATAAGTTATTAAATATTTATCTTGACAGAGTTAAAAAAATAAATATTTGTTCTTAGAATAAAATAGCCAATTATTTTCAGTTATGTTTAAAATTATTCATATGTGAAAAGATTAATCAACTTTGTACTTTTCATTAATAAAATGATCATCTTACATACAGCGGTGGTTATGGAAATGGTAAAAGTAGGGATTGTTTGTTGCTCTTCTTTATTAACACATGATTAAAGGTGGTATGAAAGAGATGCAATAAATTTCAGTTATTTTTTTTGTATATTGGATGTTAATACATACTTCTAAATATTATCAATGCAAAATATCTATTGAAAATATTACGTATTAAATATGATATTTTCTTCTCTATTCGGGTATGAATTTAAATCTAGTTTCAAATCAAGCACGAGTGCTGTGTGTTATTATGTAAAAATTCTTATATTAAAATTTAATAAAATATTTATATTTCAAATACCAGTATTTAAATAGTTATTTTCTTTTACAGTCCGTAACATCAAGTACGACAAGTAAACCAATAACGATAAGTACGTCGACGCTAAGTAGGAGAAGAACATCTCATAGTAGAAGAAATACCAGGACCAGAGAGTTGTGTTTAGATGAATATAATAGATTTGACTAAGTGCAATTTGTAACATAAATATAAATAATTGTATATGTATGTATTGACTGTGAAAATTATGATAAATACGTTAATAAATAATGTAAATGAAGGAAAATAATAAAATTTCGAATCATATTTATGTTTTATTCATATAATAAAGTATAATATTTCAATAATAAATGAACAATGAAAACTTATAAACATATTTTCACAGGTGAAAATCGAATCGCAACCCTTAAATTTTGAACAAAATAACACTGGTTTTGTATCAAAATCAAATCAAATATTCTTTAGTGAAGTAGGCTATTACAAGCACTTTCGGATGTCAATTTCGCTGAGGTGTCCAGTCGTGTCAGTCCCAGAGCTACCACCGGCTCGGGAAGGAAGTTCCTATGCGAGAAGAGCCGGCAAGAAACTCAACAGTTAGCATTTTCAAATAAAATTTTTACAATACAACTATGATGAGCCTCCCGACTCCCGGGTGAGCGTCAGCAGCATTTAATTCCACACATTGACATCATTATATTATTCTTGGGGACAGAATAATAATATATTTTCTTCAATAAAATGTTCTTAATCTTAGCTTTAAATTGTTGAAGTGGCAGATCTGTAATTATTTCACCTTTATGTGTAATAAACTGTAGAGTTCATAATTTCTATAAATTATAATTCTATAAATTGTAATACCCAAAAAAAATCAAAAAATATATTCCACATTAGACAGAAAGAAACAGATTTAGAAATAAGTATTTCATACACTATTTATGTAGAGTAACATCCGTTCGTGCCTAAACAAACCGGGGATATCTCTATTAATCGACTACAAAGGCTTTCGGTTCCGTTTTTGATCAATTCGACTGTATTTTTTTAAGTGTGTTACCGCATAAGTTTTTGAGTTATTCGTAATAATTATATTAGTAGTGCATTTTTATTTCAAATATTTTTTGTTAAAATATTAATATATATATTTTTATAAATTACTCATTTGGGATGGAGGATTTGAATCAAACACCTTACGTTTAGTTTGACACATACGAGTAAATTGCACTACGACATTCACACTTAGTATAATTTGTAAAATATGAAAATGAACTAAACCATTTTGTTTTAATTGTTCTCCTAGAGGCAATTTGGTTGGAATTATTACGTCGTAATTATATGTTTCATTTCTCGCGTATTACCTACCTGTATGTCTTCAATGGAGGCAATTTCGGTAATGATTCAGCTTTGAGGGCTTTTGGATGTAGCGTGGAATTGCTATCGATAATTAATTAATTATTTTCTAATTAATTTTGTATTTTTTGTTCATATATGTTTCGTCTTATATAATCTTTTCTTCGTTTCTAGACTGGAATTTCTTTATTTTCAAAGAAATGATTTATTTTGATATAATATTATTATAATTCACTATTTGTTTTGTTGTAAATTTCATGTTTCAACTTATAGTGAATATACTAAGTCACTTCCTAGTTTCGAATTGCAGCACTACATACAGCAATTGATCTTACTTTACGACTCATACAAGTAAGTAAACATGCTTGGAAATTTGTGATTAATATTTTTTATAATTACTAAAAGTATTAGAAATTAATAATTGTAAATATATTTCATTTTAGATGTCTTAGCACTCACCACATATAAAAATATGCTCTATGGTGCTTACCGTAATATTGAGAAATGGCAGGTGAAATTGTTGAAGAGAATGGACTGTCTTAACACTACATTCTCTAGTTCCCTGCTTACCCTGCTATATGCAGGATACAGCGTAAAAGTTAATATATATATATATATATATATATATATATATATATTTATATATATATATATATATATATATATATATATATATATATATATATATATACTGCCTATATATATACTCTCTGCTGCCTCTATACTGTACTCATTTCATTAATCATATTTTTATCTAAAAATAAAGAAATATATACCCTAATAATTAACATATTATCATTATATAACAGTCAGTACTGACATTAAAATGACTATGTATAGATGCAAAAAAATCTCTGGTTCCGCCAGAAATGAGAAAAAAAAAAAAAACATGCATAGATGTCAGTCAATCACTCTTAAAGAAGTGTCCAGGGATTGTCATCGTTTGCATTAAAACTGTTTATAATAACTAAACCGATGAAAATTCTTTTCTCGTATTGAAACTGTGCCTTCACGTGCCCGAGAGGCTTTTCCAATTTGTATCCATCAACTTGACTTAAATAAACTTTGGTCTTTTTATCAGCGCTACCTCGATTAACCGGGCAGCTGTTACTTGTCTTTTTTGCGAGCTCTGTTTATTGGCTGTATAATTTTAAGCATTTTATATTTTAAAATATACAACACTTTGGCACCTTGGTAGTGCATCTGTGATTTATGGTAGTGCACACTATGGGTGTAGGTTCGAATACCAATGAGGAAAACGTTTTTTTTATAGCTTCACGTTGTATCTCGCACATAGCAGGGTAGGCAAACGGAACCTGAGAACCTAGTACCAAGACACTCTGTTTTATTTTAGCATTTCCGTTCTCCACTTTCCGCCGAAATAAGGTATTGCGTGCTGAGCGACGGAGCTCAGCGCCGCGCTTTGCACTGTTACCAGAGCGAGGAAATGTAAATACTAAAAAAAATTAAACGTTTATTATTTTATAATATCTTCGGTCAAAAAGCGAAGAAAACAAATAATGAATTATATCGAAAATATGTGACACAGGCATTCGTGGTGGAGTGGGACAGTATCTGATTGTAATCTCGATTGATTGTAGGTTCGATTCCCATTTATTTTTTTCGGTGATGAGTTCCTCCACTTAACACGCAATGTTTCTAATTCGAAAGCGGCGAACATAGTGTCTTGACATTAGGCTTTCTCTGTCGTTGTCTAACTTTTTTTTTTAACGCATCCAACTTATTTAAATTTCATTGTCAGTTGACATATTCCTATTAAGAATTAAAAATATCACTTTACACATTTTTTTTGTTTATATCAATTAAATAGCACATGTGTTTAATGCATCGAGTTTAATCGTCTGCGTGAGTTATGCAGGTAGCCTTAAGGGAAATCCCGAAAGCGCAATAATGAACAGCTAACCTAATCCTCGGACCAGTTAAACAATTACGAGACCTCTCTAGTTCATATTCTATTAAACAACTAGATAATCATTCCATACATAATTAATATTTTAAGAATAAAAAAGAAAACCGATTTCAAATAAAATGTATTAAAAAGTGAAATTATTACAAATAACCCAGAAACTGCAATCACATTATAACTAAATTTAAATGATCCCACATCAGAAGCCATAGCTGTCATATAAAAAGAGTATTATCAAAATTGGTACTTTAGATATTTATTAAATACATTTTTGAAAACCCGACGTTTCGAACAGTTTATAGGAGTTTGTGGTCACAAGTAGACTACTATTCTATTGATCTGGTTTTTTTTTCCTGTCTTTTCCTTATGAAATTGATATCTACATTATTGTTTTAATACGTGAAGGAAAAAAATTGCTTCTACTTATCCTGGGCATGAAATTTGCATAGTTAAAGTTTATGTGAAGAATTAGTACAGAAAATCCATACGTTTTCCCATATTAGGCTTACATACATTCATAGCTTCACGCTGTATGCCGCATATAGCAGGGTAGGCAGAGGGAACCTTGTTTTAAGACACTTCGCTCCCCACTTTCCGCCGAATAGAGGCATGGCGTATTGAGTGGCGGAACTCAACGCCGCGCCTTGCCTTGTTACCAAACCCAGGAAATGAAAAATTCCATTTCCTGGAGTCGAATCGGAATCGAACCCACAACCTGTCGCATTTACAGTGGCACGCATATGCCTCTGCGCCACGACAGGCGTTATTAATAATATTAGGCATTATAAATATTACACAATTATCATGTCTTTGACATACACTTTTGTATAAAGTGACACACACGTCACTAAGGCATCGCTTACTTTACGCTCCAATGCGTCTACTAACCAGTAGACCATGTTAAATTAGTTAGTTAACGTTAAAATGTATCTCTGTTTTTGTTTCTTGTTACTATAACATATTTCACTCATTTTTTTTTATCTTCACGCTGTATCTCGCATATAGCGGGGTAGGCAGAGGGAACCTGAGAACCTAGTGTTAAGACACTCCGTTCTCTTACAACAATTCCGTTATCCACTTACGTATTCATAACTGGAATTTTTTGTGTTATAAGTCTGTAATCATGTTTCAATTATTTTAGTATTTTTAATATTTTGCTATTTTAAGTTCCTGGATATATTTACAATATTTTTTTAATATTCACGTACGGCCTGCATTTTTCGAAGGCAGAAGATATATTAACTTGTCCACTTACGTTCATTTAAACATAATATACTAACGAGCTAAAAAAATGATGAGTATTGGTGTAATGTTTAGAGAAAATATATAAATACTACTAACTTAAATGACATTTAAACCTAAAACTGCAAGTAGAAGTTGTTCATACTTCATTGTGCCATATCGATTTATAGACTGCAATAAAATTTACAAAAACAAATCAACCTCAAAGAAAATGCACTAAAAAGTACAATTATTACGAATAACTCAAAAACTCCTCATTAAATTTAAATGGGAACACATCAAAAGCTATTTTTTATAAAAAAAGAATTATCAATATTGGTTTATCCATTAAAAAGTTATGCGGTAACGTACATAAAAGATATAGGCAAATTATTAGTTTCCGCCAGATCGAGGCACTGTGTGCTGAGCAGCGGAACTCAACGCCGCGTTTTGCCTTGTTACCAGACCCAAGAAATTAAAATACTTAATATTATTTAAAATTTCCATTTCGTGGAGTGGGAATTGAACCCATAACCTGTAAGCGTTTAGAGTCACACTCTTGTGCCTCTGCGCCACGACATGCGTTAAAAAATAATTTAAAAGTAAATAAAATATAACTTTCCTGTTTACACAAAAATTATACGGTAGGAAATAGTAAAAAGTAACATGCAAAATCATCAAACAAAAAATAAAAAATAACGATTGTGATGTCAAGTGGGGAACTAAGGAAGTAAGTATACAAACACGCTCGTTAACGAGACACGATGCGTGAATAACGATACGTTCTTTAGTGTAGTTTTCTCGGATTATTCTAATAATATAAAATATATACCTATATTTTGATAACGCTTGTCTTGGCGCAGAGGCCAAAATGTGCAACTGTACACGCGACAGGTTGTGGGTTCGATCCCAACTCCAGGAAAGGTAATTTTTCATTTCCTGGGTTTCATAACAAGGCAAAGCGTGGCGTTGAGTTCCGCCACTCAGCACGCAATGCCTCAATTCGGCGGAAAGTGGGGAACGGAGTGTCTTAACACTAGGTTCCCTCTACCTACCCTGCTATATGCAGGATTCAGCGTGAAGCTATGTATGTATGTATATATTTTTTAATATAATGTAGATAGACTAATACACATGTCTACACGTAAATTGCGCGTTGCCATAGCAACGTATATGTTGTTTTATAACAAGTGTATGACAAACACATGGCAGTGCTTGTAATATTCATTTAATTTATTGAATGTGTTTCTAACACTTTATTTTGAACAATATTTGCACTTTTTTACATTAACTTTAAGGATGTCCAATTGTCAGAGTACGTCAAATGTTATACTCTTTCGCCGGATAGTTTTCGTAAATAGGGTTTTTCTTTGCTAGAATATAGAACTAAACACTATAGGGCAATCGAATAAGGCAAATGAACATGCTATTATAAGTATATATTTATTTTATGGACAGCGCAAGTTGATAAGTTATTATATCAAGTCAAGATATTTTAATCTATTTAAATTCGAAGTCTAATTATTTAAGACGAACTATATATAGATTACAATTTCTAAATTATATTATCACGTTTGATGAGTTTTATTAACTGTCAACTAATACAGTTGAAGTGGTAAATTATTGAAACAAATATTTATTATTTGATATTATTTTGTATTAATATAGAACTTTCGAAACTAATTTTAGATAAACGTCAAAAATAATAACAAAATATTGATCAATTCTATTGAATTTGACTTCCAAAAATATTAAAAAGTGTACAATGCAGTGGCGAGGGGTGAAAATTTTTAAGAGGTAAGCCCGTAGGTTTAGGGACATTATCATATATTTAAGAAAGCCGGTAGATAAATTTAGAGAAGCAATTTCACTATCAAGTTTTGCTTAGAACCTTTTTTAGATGGGTTTAGATGTCAAAGTTGTTTTTTTTACAATTTTTGTAGCCAAATAATTGATTGTCATTTACAAGTAAGCTGGTGGGAACCGTGTTATATGAACGCCTCATCACTGGTACAATGTGAGCTGTGACTATAAGGCATGTGCTTGTATACAAAATGGTCCAAAGACCTTTCGATCCACATAAATAGTAACAACTGAATTCATTCACATATTTAATGCTGTAAAGCCAATGCCCAAGAAAAGCAAAATCCAGGTGCTGGTCCATTACTTGAAGAATCTCGTTCTTCACGTAATCGGGCCCAGAACGAGGCAATTTGGAAACGAATTACCGCATAGAAGTCCGGTATACCCGCTGATGCAAACATATTCGATGCGCTGCAGAATCTCGCCCCATCAGAGCACAATAAACACCGTTGTATTTTACTTCGATGTTGCTGTAAGCTTGACAACTGAAAGTAATCCACATCTGACATGTGTATAAATTTTGAGAATGTGTTAGAAATAGTAAATTTTTCAATAAAATATTTTAATATTTTTTTCATAGTTTTAGTTCATTATATAGTATGAATTCCTTTGAAGCCGTTCAACAGCTGTTTGTATAATGTACAATGTTTCCTAACGACATTTGCTTTGTCGCAATTTATCTTATATCTAAAATACATCACTTTTCTACATTTCTTTACTTTTACACAAAAATATTCTATTTGAATAGATCTAATTATACAATAGAATTAGAGCGCCTAATACCGAGTCTGTAAAGTGGCAATGAAGTATTTCATTACAATTAGGTTAGAGAGACCTATACATGTTATACGTACTTATGTGAAGTCTAAGAATTTTTCCTTCCACGAGTGTGGAACACCCGCGTGTTCTCGTTTAGCTCGTAATTTTTCATTGAGCCTGAGTCGGGAAAGCCTCCAATTAAGTTTCTCTTTACCGTTTGCCTCTTGAACAGTGAAGAAAAATGAACAACAGTGGGAAAGGACAGTACGCGCGTTTTATATGTATACTGTTGTAAGTATGTTGTGTTTATGAAGAAAGAATTTATGTATGGGATTTGAGGCGCTTTGGTGTGTGTTTTTGTGCATCAGCAAGAAATATTGTGTTGTATATATTTTATTATTTTACCTATAT
>JAKGSA010001415.1:0-18115 GCA_033558755.1 Philaethria dido
TATTATTTTTTATAAATATTTAATATTTTCATTTCCTGGAGTGGGAATTGAACCCACAACCTGTCGCATTTACAGTCGCACACCTGTGCCTCTACGCCACGAGAGGTCTCTTTATATTATTAAATGAATCTATTTAAACATATTAGGCAAGTCAGTGATAAAGGATAATTGTAAATTGTTCGCAAGCTCAGGTTTCCAAAAATGTTTTTCCGAATACTAAAATATATGCGGTTAATCTGGTTGAAAATGAAAATCGAGAAAATCATACATTTCAAAACTGGTTTCGCCTCAGTTATATTCGTAAGATAACGAATTCGCTGTAGACTTAGCGAACGAGTGCAAAGTGTTTTTATTACGATGATTAGTGTTATGGTTTCAGCGCCCATTAGTGAACGGACACCGGATGATGATATTCACTTTGTATGTGTCGGACCCAACTTTACATTCCATACCCTTGGACTTATAAATATTAACTAGTATCCCCGTTGACGCGTTAACAACGCGTTGTTTAGTAATGTATATGTAACTTTATATAAACATGCATGTCAAATGGTATATGGTGTATGGTCCATGGTAGTGTGTGTAACAATTATTTTGTTAATTTAATATACTTTTTTTGCATTATTTTAAAAAAAGCGTTAGCAATCTACACTCCTTCTCTATATAAACTATAAGTGTGCCAAGTTTCATGCTCCTCTGTCCACTTAATTTTCGTAAAGAGGGGTCAAAAATTCTTGCTTCACGTATTTATAGCATGTATAGTATATTTATAGTAATGTATATATAGATGTACTTTGAAATAAATTTATTTGCAAGCATCAAGTTATACTTAAAATTAAATAGTGTTTTTAAGATTTTCCTCTGGTCATCTCCCTAACTCCTAGTAAATGTTAGTTGTGAGCGGAGTAAAATTAGAATCTCGAATATATAATAGGGAAAAGAAATGTTTTTTTAGCCAATGTAATACCATGGTAGTGTGTGTAACATTTATTTTATTATTTTAATATACTTTTTAAGCATTCTTTTAAAAAACAAGTCAGCAGTCTGCACTCCTTCTCTATAAAAACTATAAGTGTGCCGAGTTTCACGCTCATCCGTCCGCTTAATTTTCGTAAACAGGGGTTCAAAGTCTTTGTTTCACGTATTTATATATAGATATACAAAACGTATTGAAAAGGCTTCATACCCATATATAAAGATTTACATAAAGTCTACAAAAGAAAAATAAACACGAGACATTATATTTGTTGGAATATGAATTGATTTTAAAGTTGGTCAACTGACTTGTTAAATTGTCAAGTTGTTTTATAGATAGTCAATTGATTATCATACAAAAACTAATCTTTTATAATTAGTACGTCTTTTGACTTTTACTATAAAATGGTTGCCGCCACTCATGTGCTCTTTACGTGTTAGAATTTACGAGTCGCAAAGCAGTCTCTACGAGTACTCTTTCTTTTCGGTGAAATATAATTAATTTATAAAACCGAATGACCATTTTATTTACCCTAACCTCAATATATAATAATTATATATATAGAATAATAATAAAGTAAAGAATTTCATTAAATACTATAGCTTAATTCGGTCTATCATTACGAACGTTAATTAATGCGCCATTAGGCAGATATTGCACATACCAAACGAAATTCGGGAAATCGTTGAATAAAATTTTAGTAGCTATAATCGTTTCGTTTTAAATTTTTATTTTAAACTACGAGTTTTGTTCAATTTTTTTGTTTTCGTTATTTTTGAACTTTCCATTCGAATATTTTGCAAAATGAATGAAAATACCTATATGTAACATGCAAAAGAACAAATAAGAGGTATTACATAATTGTATCGGACATATTTTTAATACACATATTTTTCGTATTGTAAAATTTTAGTTGAGGAACGGAATTGTTGAAAGAGAACGGAGTATCTTAACACTAGATTCTTTGGTTCCCTCTGCCTACCCTGCTATATCCCGTATACAGCGTGAAGCTAAGGAAAATTTTATATATACAAATCATTCTAATAGGTTTGTTCTTTGATAACGCAACAGTGATGTTAATGGTGAACTGTGATCATATATCACTACTTGATATTAGAACACGTATAACTACAATCGTTGCGTACTCATTAACTCATTCTTCTCTCTGAGATATGATCCAAGAACTATCTAGCCATACATGTCATAATAAACGATCATAACTTAAATATATTTATATAATAATATTTTTTTGCAATATTCAATTAATCTCATTAACATCGCTACTTTTACAGCGAGCCTGTGATTACTGCAAATCTAAGTCGATGTCTTTTAAAAATAAAAGAAACGTAAAATGCTTATAAAAATATAGTTCCTTTTTCTGTTCAATGATGAATGAAGTGTTTTGATATTGTTCTCCTTGCCTACCATGCAATGCTGGCGAAAAAACTATAAATATATATTATATAAATAATATTTTATGTATGCTTGTCCATCTTAAGTAAATAGAACTTGCATTAAAAAACAATGAATTTGTTCTGCATTTTTGTTATAAAAATCTTTTAGCATCACTATGATAATAGTTGTGATCACTATCACAACTATTATCATAAGTTATAAAAATAGATTTTTGAATTGTAGATTTTGAAACAACAAAAATATGCAAGAGAACGGGAGCTACCATTTTCTTTCGCATCTAAATATAAAATAATTCAAATTTATTCTCATCTGAGTGTATATCTGGTGAAATATAAAGCCGACTGAGATAAGCTTTGAATATTCATTCAAATAAACATCGCTAAGAACAAAAATATTCCGCGTGTTTTTATACTTGGGTTTCGTCTTAAGAGAAATTACTTTCTTGTTACTGAAGATCCCTTTTCTATTTTAAGAGGATTTAATGATTTTTAAGTTTATGATCGCCTTTTAATTTTTTTTTATTAAAGGGCTTTTAATCTAATGACAAAAATTTTGAATTACAAATTAGTATATGACTGTCAGTACAAGTGTATTGTTGCCGTATGTTCAAGTTAGTAAATCTCTGAGTCTATTTTTTAGATAGATTAAGTCAGATAAAATTAATAGAAATAGATTAATTTACACTGGAATTTTTTTAAACTATAGGCATCATTTATTTCATGTAAAATGTGAATCTCATCATTCATCTACATCATGTGAATTCATTTACATCCTTTCAGTAGTTTTTGCACGAAAAGCGAAAAGTAATGAACATCTAATATAATATAATAATAATATTAATTATAAAGGCAAAAAATTGTCAGGATACTAATATAAGACGTATAAAAATTAAAAAAATGATAGAAATTACCCCACTTAGATATTTCATAAAGTGTAGTTGTTGCGTGGCATTGAGTTTCGTTATTTAACACGCAAATCTCGAATTCGTGCAGAAAGTAAAGAACGGAATATTTTGACACTAAGCTCTTTATGCTTTACAGAATACAGCGTAAAGCTGAAAAATAAACCACAGTGTTTAGTAGTTATAACAGTTTATGTATATATATGTATGTATGCACAGTTATAATAATGCTATTTACTCGTAAAATAAAGATCTCCATTTTAAAATGTACCGACTGTGTAGTGTTCATATAATATAATATTCGCCCAGGGCAATGCTTGCTCTGAACATGTTTCATTGTTACCATTTCCGGCAACTTGGGAACCGTATTTATAGCACTGCATTGAATAGATTTTATTAAAAGTTGAATAATATTTTCTTAGATTTCTTTGAACTGTTAAGGTCTTTAGAGTTACTTTATTATATTTCTTGCCTTTTGCTTTCCACTTTTCTATTTATCGTAGTTATATAACTATAGGTATATAGGTGGCACCTAAACTGGTGCTTCATCTGTTTATCAAGGTTAAAAAATTAACCTGTATAGTATTTTATTAAAAATTATATGAACTCGTTACTAGTAAGTGAATTTGAATAATTAGTGAATTTTGACAGAAAAAATTAAATTTTAGTAAACATGTGCATACAAAAGTATATTTACATTTCATTTATCTTTATGGTACTATAGGAATCTATACAAAACGTTTAGTTCCAGATATGAATTATGACTTTTTGGACTGTACTTAATAATAAAAAATACATATATGTAATTGACACAAATTAAATTAATACAAATTGCTTAGCAGCGGAATATGGTGATGATAACTTTGACATAATTCTTCTGTTTTAGCTATGATATAGATTTTAACAAAAAAGGAAACCGACTTATATTATACATATAATAATATAATTAGTGATAACTAATAAGTCAAAAACTACTTCTTAGATATTAACTAAGTTTAAGTCTGAATTAGACTTACTAGACAAATTATAGCAAAAGAAAACCACATATAAAAATTGGTTCACTCAGTAAAAAGTTATGCACTATCTCAAAAAAAATACAGTCAAATTGAAAACCTTCTCCTTTACTTGAAGTCGGTTAATATACAATACAATTTAATTTCACTAATTAATAATGTCGATACATAATATTAACAAGTAACAAAACAACAGTATTTGCATTAAGTAAGTGTTCATGTGTAAGTAGACTACACTACTTTTATAATAGAATACTCTTGAGGACAATGCGCGGAATATACTCAGTTCTGTGGTCCAAGGTAAAGGGAATATTCGAGTAATAATGGTAATTTTGGTCTAACATTTGTGTTAAATTTTGTTCATTTCTTTAAATAAACTAATTGGTAACAAGGCAAGGCGCGGCGTTGAGTTCCGCCACTCAGCACATAATGTCTCAATTCGGTGGAAAGTGGGGAAGGGAGAGTCTTAACATTAGGTTCTCAGGTTCACTCTGCCTACCCTGCTATATGCAAGATACAGTGTGAAGCTAAAAAAATAAATAAACTAAATGGAACCTAAGGCCATCGCGGCGCAGTGGGATAGCGCATGTCTGTAAATGTCACGTCAGTTGTGGGTTCGATTCTCATTCGGGAGAATGATTATATTTAAATTATTTTAATTTATTCGCTTTGTAAAACAAAGTGCGGCGTTGAGTATTGCCACTTAACTTATTTAATTCTCGTATTTAGGCAAAAAGTGGCGAACGGAATGTGTTAACACTAGGCTTAGCCTGCCTATCCTGCAATGCAGGGAAAGCGTGAAGCTGAAATATATATGTTTTACCATTTGTTGACATTGATACAGTTAGTTTAGTTTTGGATATGAGTTATTTAAGGATGTTTCACATAATGATCTATTATCTCTTTTAGCAAGTATTTACTTACTTAGCTTCACGCTTTATCCCTGGCGGGGTAGTCAGAGAGTAGTACTAAGTAGTACTTTAAAATGAATTGCAATGAATTTCGTAATAAATAAATATAAAAGAAGGTCACTGAGAGTTTAATCCATTGTCCTATTTTTTTAATATTTTGCTTATAAAACCGCATCGCCTTACAATTGAAGCACCTGGTAGACTTGTCGTAGTAACACAAAAGTTAGTACTTTGCACTAGTTCAACAGTTACTCTTGTATATATTTAAATTTCTTAATTATACAACTTTTGTTTAACTGGCGATGGCAGATTCGTAATTGAACTTTACTGTCAAATTTTGAAGTAAAATATTGTTATTTTTTTATATATTGTTTCTACATTTTTTTTATTCTATAAACAATACTTTTTTTAGCTTCACGCTATATCCCGTATATAGCATGTTGGTAGAGGGAACCAGAGAACCTAATTGTGACATTCCGTTCTCTTTTAACATTTCCGATCCCTACTTCCCGCCAAATTGAGGCAATACGTGCTGAGTGGCAAAACTCAACGCTGTTACCAGAGCGATTATATCGATATTATTTAATATTTTCAGTGGGAATCGAACCTACAACCTGTCATGTTTACAATCGCATACTTGTGCCTTTGCGCCACGACAGGCCTTATATATACAAACAATATTTTATTTTTTTATTGTGAACAACATTGAATAAATAGCATGAAAAAGAAACTTAAAATATAGGCTTATTTGCTATTGTGGATAGATAAAAGGAAGTATTAATCTTTGATATTTCTGTTGTATAAGGTAATATCACATTGTACTGTTATTCTATGAATATATAGTTATACGTATAGTATAGTTAAACGACGTCTGTGAGTTTGATCTCAGGAGAATAAACCTAGAATAAATCGAAAGGGGGAGAAAGGACTAATATATCGAAAGATTCTTCAGTCCTTTTCCACCTGCTTTTCTTCTTTCTCCACCTTCGCTATCCTCTTTCTTCTTCTCTAGTCTTCGTCGTAAAGATAAATAATAATATTATATTATTCATTTTAACAAAGAAATATGAAGAAATACAAAATGAAAGAGAGCAACTTTCGAGAACAACACTTCTTAAACTTTTACAATTCCCGCAAGATTTCGACACTTAAAAATAAGGGTATAAAACAGCATTAAAGGTCCTAAATATATTGAAGGAAAAATGTCTTCACAACACGGATAATTCACGGTTGCTCTTGCCTGAGATTTTAATTTAACTTCCTTCATTCTTCTTAATTTGTTAGTTGAGTTTTAGAGGCGAAAAAGTTGTGATCAGCACTGAGGTACTAAATCACAAGCTTAATTTGATAAACGGTCACCGAGAACTCGCAATTTGATTCCAGCCAGTTATAATATATCTTAATTTTGTTTTTTAAACGTCTGGTTTGTTTTTGTATTTCATACATACATACATAGCTTCACGCTGTATCCCGCATATAGCAGGGTAGGTAAACCTAGTGTTAAAATACCCGTTCCCACTTTCCGCCGAATTGAGACATTGCGTGCTGAGTGGCGGAATTTAACACCGCGCTTTGTCTTACGCCAAACCCAGGAAATGAAAAAATTCCATTTCCTGAGTGGGAATCGAAACCACAACCTATCGCGCTTACAGTCGCACACATGTGCCCTGCGCCAATGACAGGTGCTGTTTCAGTATTGCGTATGTATATATATAGTATACGATATAGTAGTAGTTTTTTTGACATGTAAAGTAAACGTTTCTCAGCAACGTGTATGCCACTTTGTTTATAAGTATGAGTCAAATATAATTTTGTGTTAGTAATATTTATTCTTTTAATTTACATTTTTTGATACTTTATAAAATATATTTACACCTCTTTGTTCAAGTAGTTTCATAAAAAATGGATCCAGTTTTTCTTTCTGTATTTTAATGTGTAATAACTTACTTTCGGATTATTCTACACTGTAGTTGTAGGCTCAAATTCCGAAATTCCTATATTAATTCTTCTGCAAATTTAAAAAATATTTAAGTCGGTCGAATACTACGCGTTTCTTGCACGGCGAAATCTGTACATTGGGTGGAGAGATTTTTTTTGACCAAAAATTAGCTAATGACGTTTATTAACTAAAAACATGCTTTTGACTAATTGAGGAGCCATCGCAGCGATTACTTGTAAAAATGTATTATATACATGTCTCACTGAATTATCTATGGCGTTGGGTGTTGAGGCAAGCGGTAGGTCCTCCAATATTCTATGCACGTCAAAAATGCGTTATGTGTAAAATATGGAGATTTCTTAGTTTTTGATTTTTGCTCACATTATATAATGACATTTATATTACTTTTTTTTTTCAGCTTCACGCCATATCTTGCAAATAGCAGGTGGGAGAGGAAACCCTGAGAACTTAGTGCCAAGACACCCTGTTCTATTAAGCCTCCCGTTTCCCACCTGTTTATAATTGCACATCTATTCTTATAAAAATATGTTTATTCTTATAGAATCATAAATTTTAAACCAGAATTAGAAATAATTCCTAGTTGACTGATTGATGGTTGTCATCTTTATAAAGTAACTAAGGGAACAAAATTGTGTCGTTTTGTTTAATGAATTTATGAATTCCCAATTATAATTAAAAAAAATCGAAATTAAATTACTATTATTAGTGGGGAAATGAAACAAAGAAAGAGAATGGAGTGTATTAACACTAGGTTCAGGTACCCTCTGTCTACCTTGCTATGCGGGATACAGCGTGAAGTTAAAAAAAGAAAAAATATAAATTATGTTTTCCATGATTTTTAATATGAATAAAAAAATTAGTTAAATATACAATACAAAATAATTCTATTTGTTTTAAATAAAGATGTTCTGTTAGATTGTCATTGGAGAAGAAATAATAATACAATCAATGTAATTCAACCAGTTATTGCACATTTTACATACATTCCATTAAGAATTATTCTAATTCGTGTTATTTTTCCTGACACTTTGTCCAAATGTTCATGACCATGTCGTGGTTCTTCTTCAATGATTTGGCTGCTTTACTCCAAAAGCTAGAGCAAGGTTAGCATAAAAACACACGCTATTGTTATCTGAAACATTTTCATTTCTAAAATTTATTAGTTTTACCCACTTATACTTTTGTAGGTAGTTAGAAAGAATGTACAATCATAAAAATTTATCATTATTTTTAAGTAAACACTGCAATTTGAAATTACTTAATTGGTCAAAAATATTTAATCTTTAATTATCTTTTCAATAGCACGGCAAGAACAAATAATTGGTACTCTAATATTTGGAACACTACTATAAATATAACAAAAACAACCCATTATCCCACTCTCACATTGGAAAAAGAAAATGTTTAAGGTTGGAAGATGCGTGGAAACCTTTGAGGTCTTAGGGATTTTGGTCAGCCACTGAGAAGTTTCTAATACACAAGACTAGATAATTAAAAATTGTGTGGCATCAAGCATGCTATGATTTATGCACGATGTATAAAGCAAAGCACGGTACCAATAATAATTTTGATGTAACTGTGATATATTTATAACTGCACAAGCAAAACCTTTGTAAACACATTCAGAATGACTGGTTTACATAACAAGTAGTGCACGCAGATCCAGTACTAGTACCCAAACTTAGGGAGGACTCACGGTCGCACTATTATTAGTGCTCACATACTCAGGACACCAAGGACCACCACTAGTGCACATATATGAAGGTTTTTCTTTTAGCTTTTCACGGCTGTATCCTGCATATAGCAAGTGTGCAGGCAACAGGAAGCCTGAGAACCTAGTGCTTTTTGGCATTATTTAATTCCGTTCTCTTTCAGCAATTCCGTTCCCCCACTCTTCGCCGGATTGAGGCATTGCGTGCTGAGCCAGGCCAGGCTGACCTGGTGAAATGAAAATACTAAATATTATTTAAAATTTTCATTTCCTGAGTGGGAATTCTGAAATCCCACAACCTGTCGCGTTTCTAAGTCGCACGCTTGTGCCTCGGCACGACAGGCGTTACTTATTCACTTCGTTATACAAAGCAATGTTATTATGTATCGTGAAAAAGCGCACACTGGGTAAGGTACGTTCACAAGGTACTGGGTCAATTTATGTATATTTTTGTATAGAATAATATAAAAAAAGTACTTACAATGCATGATCACTGGGACGCTTGAATTTCCTTATCAATTTAAATATTGAGTTTTACTCCTTATATGTATACAGGCGTTTATAATTGTTGAGCGTTAATAATTGAAATAAATAAAAATACCGTTCCAAACGTAAAATTATTCATGATCAATTTTAATGTGAAATATGAATGTATAACGTTTTACTTGAAAATTCAATTACATACGATAATAATTTTATCTTGTAAATTTATTGAAAGATTATTTTTATCTATACGAAGCAAAAGCTTTGTACCTTTTTTTTTTACGAAAATTACGCGGACAATAGCGAAAAAAGTGGCACAATGATGACATCTTTTTAAATAAATGGCCAAAAAATAAATATTAAATTAATAAAACAAATTACAATTTTTACTATATGGTTATATGGTTTGACACCCACTTTATATGTTAGTGATGATATACTGTTGCTAGGGCAACGCAATTGTTAACGCGTAAATAGGAATAATTAGTATTATTTAAAAATATATACCTTTATCAGAATTTTCATGTTTTTCTAGATAGAAAAATTAGCAAAAGGAATATATTATATGGTCAAGTGATAATTGTGACAAAACATATAAAAAATCTACTCAATTTTACTTTTTCATTCAACTTTTTGTTAGCTAAAAAAAATTTACTGCAAAATTTAAAAACAGTGCAAATACATTTTAAATCTAAAACATTTTTTTTCTGTAAAAGTGATCAAAGCGATTCTTTAAAATGAATTTGTTTGAAAGCTCTAGCAACGATTCTTGGCTTTATGGTATTACTAGACGACTTCCATGTAAAAACTGAAAAAATGAAAGCAATTATTACATTCTTTATCACAGCGGAAAAGAAAATAAGGAGAAACAAGGAGAATTATTTTGTGTTTCTGGTGACCATACGTACGTTGTAAAAATAGGGCAATTATATTATATTTTTTTATTTAGGTTAGGTTAGGTTTCTTTATGTTTTTTATTTTTCTTTATTCGCGTAAAATCGATAATCGCTATATTATCATTAATTTCTAATTTAAGTTTATTTTGTGTATGTAATGATAAAAGGAATCATTTACTAGTCAATAATTATCATTCATTAAATTAATCATTCATATGTCAATAAATTTGGAATAATTCACATACATTGGAGAGTAAAAATTGTCTGAAAACGTCTTTACAATGTGATCTTTTGAACAAATTCAGTCTGCAGTTTCATCCCACGCCACTTCTTTGAAGGAACGTATTTAATTTTTCTGAATAACCCTTTATTTAATTAAACGAGCTTCTTGTTTAACTGTACTTTACGTATTAAGTTATCAAGTAAAGGAAATTTTGTTTAACTGTCTGTTAAGTGCACAATGACGCCATTGTATCCCCAGTGGGACAGTATTTTGATCATAACCGTGGATGTTTGTAAGTTGGACCCCCACCTGGGGAATAATTTGCTTAGATTATATTCCGTTTCTTCCGCTTTGGTGAGACGAAACGTGGCGATGTGTTTCAATTCTCTCAACACGAAATCTCTAAACATCGGGAGAAAGTAGAAAACGGTATGTCTTAACACTAGGTTTTTCTTCTGAAAAAAGGGTGAACGCAACATTATTATAAGGCTACTGACTAATGTAATATTGATTTCGTACATTATTTTTAGGTTGTTTTGAAAGTTATACTTTTAACTATTTGCCAATATTATAAACTAGCTTCCGCCCGCGGCTTCGCCTGGCGTGAAATCTGCTGGTTATATCGCGCGATATGATAAGGAGTATCCGGCGGCAGTCTTTCCCCAAGGTCTAGACTGTTTGTCAAAATTGGTTAAGTGGTTTATGGTGAAGTTGTAAACAGTTAAACAATCTTACATAATTTTATGTTTGACAATAAGGAATCTCCTATACAAACTTTCATCCCCTATTTCAACCCCCTCTATCATTTTTTTTCGCGATAAAAAGTATCCTATGGATCTTCCCAAGTTTAGTTCTATCTCATACCGAATTTCATCAAAGTCGGTTCAGTGGTTTAGGCGTGAAAGCGGTAACAGACAGACAGACAGACAGAGTTGGTTTTTCTTATTTATAATATTAGTAAGGATATTTCATTACATACCACCAAAATGAAGTGGAAATATATAACCAAAAACATTTTTTTAATAATTTGCTTATATTTTTTGCACTCTTTTATAGTTAGCACAACCTAACTAATCTAGCTAATAAAGTTATAAAAAAATTAAAATTTAAATTTTACAAAATAATATCAATATTTCTATTTGCAAAGTAAATTTTACCATTATAGAAATATATAATTTTTTATTATAATACATAAAGTTTGCCTTTATAAGATTTTCAAATTTAGTTTTATGATGGTAAAAAGATACAAAAATTACTAGTTAGTAAAGTGTTGCTCCTTTATAGTTGTCCTATTATTAAAAGTTTCATAGTTTATATAATCTGATGTTTCAAGCAAAAAATAAAGGGCTAATGCATTTTATGAACTACTATAATATGGGATATATTTCTTTGCAATAATTTACTAATTTATGTTCCTGCATAATGTGTTTAATTTTTTTTTTCAACTTCACGCTGTATCCCGCATGTAGCGGGGTAGGCAGATGGAACCAGAGAATGTAGTGTTAAGACAGGGGAGTGTCTTTATTAAAAAATTTAAGAGAATGGAGATTCTCTTCAACAATTCCGTTACCCACTTTCCGCCGAATTGAAGCATTGCGTTTTGAGTGGCGGAACTAACGCTGCGCTTTTAACATGTTACCAAAGCCAAGAAATGAAAATACTAAATTTATTGGCATTTCCTGAGAGGAATCGAATTCACAACCTGTCGCGTTTACAGTCGCACGCTTGTGCCTCGCGCCACGACAGGTGCTAAGTGTTTAATATAATTGATAAATATGTTGTCTGTCTCGAAATTAAGTCATCTTACGTATATTTTCCAAATATTTATTTGTAAAACTTTTGAAATTAGAGGGCTGGGTAATAATTCTAGGTAACATTTAAAAAAAATGCATATATTGACTGGATCAATTCATTCACGCCTGATACACGAACATTTTAAATGAATTTTCTATAACGTATAGAACGATTTCTGAGGTGAAGTCCAAATTTATTATTTAATTATTAACACATTAAATTTAGATTTTTAAATTTAAAATTTTTTCTCTGTCAACACCCGTGGTGGCGCAGGGGCACAAAGCTAGTACGACTGTAAACGCGGACAGGTTGTGGTTCGATTCCCACTCCAGAATGTAAATGTTAGTATTTTCTATTTCCTGGGTTTGCTATAAGGCAAAGCAGAGGTTGAGTTCCGCCACCAGCACGCAATGCCTCAATCTGGCGGGAAAGTGGGAAACTGAATTCTTTTTAGTAAGCGAACGGAGTATGAACATTAGAAGTTCTTAGGTTTCTCTTTGCTCACCCTGCTACACATGCGGGATACAGCGAAGCTAAAAACAAACAATAATTTAATTTTAATTAATTTTAATTATTTTTTTATATTAAATTATATCTATTAGTTCTCTTTCGAACTTCATATTCATACTTTTTATCAATAAGAACAAATTAAATAAGATGACTATGAAAAAATAAATTCTGCAGCGTTTACAAACTATTGCACAAATATTAAAAAATGCTAACCAAAATAAATTATCCAAGTGGAAAAGCTACAGGCAAAGCCGTCAAAATAAAAATCAACTAAATTTTATCAAATATAAGAAGTTACATTCTTCTTATACCACTGTTTCAATAAAGCGAATACCATACCTGAGAAGAACCAGCGCAAGAACTCAGTGTCAAAGCACTTATGTACGTCTATAATGAAATTTAATTAAACTACAAAACTCTTGTTTAGTTTCAACGGATAATTTTAGCCTTTGTGAAACAATCGAATGAGCTTCCGAAATGTACCAAAAGTTATTTGTATACTACTAATAGCACTGATGCGGCGCGCAGGGTCAAACTTTGTCTCTCGTGTGCCAAACAATTCTTACAAGGATATTGTATTAATTTTGTTAAATGTTATGTCGTCGGGCGTTTTGGTTATTTTATGTTTATATATTTGTGTAGTATATATTTATGTCGTATTTCTGTAAACACGACAGGTTGTGGGTTCTGATTCCCACCTAGGAAATGTTAGTATTTTCATTTCCTGGGCTTGGTAATAAAGGCAAAAGCGCGGCGTTGGGAGTTCCCCACTCAACACGCAATGCCTCAATTTGGCGGTTGGGGAACGGAATTGTTGTAAGAGAACGGGAGTGTCTTAACACTAGGTTCTCAGGTTCCTCCTGCCTGCCTGCCATATGTGACACAGCGCGAAGTTAAAAAAAATTGTGTAACATCCTATGTAAAGAGAATTTATTAATGAAATCATTATCCTTTCCGCACTAATAGTGCCTATTTTCAGAAAGTGGAGAACGGAGTGTCTTTAACACTAGGTCTCCCCCCCCAGGTTCCCTGCCTACCCTGCTATATGCGGGAATCAGCGTGAAGCTAAAAATCTAATAGTGAAATCTCATGTTTGAATTTGTTTATTTCATTTATCAAGTGTATATTGGTAGATTAGCATTATCTATTTACTGTAATTTTATATTGGCAATATTCATTTATTAATTTATTTTTAATTATGTGTTTGATGATTTTGAACTAATGTTTATCCTTTTTATATTATTATTTTTTTTAACTTCACGCTGTACTCCCGCATGTGCAGGGTAGGCAGAGGGAACCAGAGAACCTAGTGTTAAGACACTCCATTCTCTTCAAAAAATTTGTTATATTATTTTATAGTATTTTATATAATAATTATATTAAGGACACTAAAGATGTGCTTAGTTATTTATTTAAAATTTATAAGTTTAAATTAAGCTTAAAAGGGTTTATTGTTACATTAAAATCTATTGAAAATTATACTATGGTAGAGAACAACAGAATGTAATTCCAGAACGAAGCTCATATAGCCCAGGCCCTCCAGTGAAATATGCAAAGCAATACGTAATACGTATTGCTTTAATTCCATAATTACAGAATGGAGCAAGTAAAATTACGCGGCTCTCCCTGTTGACGCGTTAACAACGCAAGTTGTTGTATCATTTTATATAAATATGGATATCAATCCAGTGTCTGTAACATTTATTTTATTAATTTAATATACTTTTATGTAAATTTAAAAGATACTATTATTCTCTGAACTTCTAAGCTATATAAAAATAAAAAGTGCTGTAAAATTCATGCCTCCTGCGTCCGCATAAAATGTCTATCCATCCAAATCCAAAAAGGAAAGATCCGGTAAAGTTTTTGCTTTTTTACGTGCATTAATATCATATAGATTTTGAATAGTAAGAAAGAGTTATTATATATATATATATATATATATATATATATATATATATATATATACATATATATATATATATATACATATATATATCTTAAGTATATATAAAAGAAAGTCGTGTTAGTTACACCACTTATAACTCAAGAACGGCAGAACAGATTCGGCTGAAAATTGGTAGGGAGGTAGCTTAGAGCCAGGAGATGGACATAGGATACTTTTTATCCCGTTCGACAGCGATCCCGTGTGACTTGACATGAAACGTCAGTCACTATAAAACGTGGTATAACAAAAAAGAATCAGACTTGGAATAACAAAACGCAAATGACAGCTATGTAATTGACGTAAAATGACAGCTATGTATTGACGTATGGATGACAATTTGATATTTGTAAGAAATCAATATTAAAACTATTTCTATTAAATAAATAATTAATAAGTGGATTGAAGTGAAGTGAATGTTAATTAATAATGCCGCGACCAAGACGATCGAATCTTTCCCGACAAAGCCGTAATGCATGAAGAATACAAAATACTGCAAATGAAAGGACTGAAGCAGAACAAGAAATTGCACGTGAACAGCGCCGCGATAGTATGGCTCGACTTCGTGCTTCTCAATCACGAGAGCAAAGTGAATCAGCCCGTGAAACAGCTCGGTTGGCAATGCAGAATCGTCGAGCGAACAACAGAAGGCAACAAATAGATAATTTGCGACGCAGAACAAGATATTTAGCTGATTTGAATCGAGCAGCGTTTCGATACGATTGCAGCAATGATTACAGCTTGCATCCTAGCGTTTGCATTGGGCAAATGGACGTTGTTTGCGAGTATTGTGGTGCATTAAAGTTTTCCGGAGAAACGCCTGGATTATGCTGCCTTAATGGTAAAGTGAAATTGCCAGTGTTGACTCCGCCACATGAGCCATTGTATTCATTGCTTTGTGGCGAAACACGAGAATCACGCCACTTTCTTGCAAATACTCGAAAATACAATAGTTGTTTCCAAATGACGTCATTTGGGGAAGACATTATCGAAGAAGGAGGATTTAATCCGAAATTTAAGGTATTTATTTTTGTACTTACATAGAATGTAGTTAAAGAATAACTTACTTTATCTATTGGTATGTATTATATTTGCTAATACTGAACTCTACTCTCCCACAGAAAAAGTGTTTATAACCCAGTTAATACTGTCTGGTTTTTATTTTGTAGATACAAGGACAGATTCACCATCGAATTGGATCATTACTACCTTTCGAAGATACACAGAATAAATTTTTACAAATATATTTCATGGGCAACATGGAAGAACAACTTGATCGACGCCTAGGGATCAATGCAGGAATGAAGCGAGCAATTATTCAAGACTTGCAGTGTCTGCTTCATGAACATCATGCGTTGGTCAGGTTGTTTAAGAGTGCTTTAGAGCAAATGCCAAATGATGACTATAAAGTTGTCATCAAAGCAGATAAACGACCATCTGGAACACACGAACGCACATTTAATGCTCCAACTGTAGACAAAGTTGCCATCCTGATTGTTGGTGAACAATTGGAAAAACGCGATATTGTGCTTACACGTCGCGATACTGGGCAACTGCAACAAATATCTGAAACTCATCGATCATATGACGCATTGCAATACCCACTGATGTTTTGGCAAGGAGAAGATGGATATTATTTTAATATTAAAATGATAAATCCATTGAATGGTAAAGTATCAGTATCTTAATAATGGTTAATGTATGTATTATGTGTCTTTGAAATGGATAATTATCAAATTTTTAATTTCAGGTGAAGAAACTACAAATTATGTCATTAGTTTTAGCAACTGTTCGGGCGAGATCCAACATAGCGGTTGCAGTTGCTTCTTCTGGAATAGCAGCCACATTGTTAGAAGGATGCCGTACGGCTCATTCAGCATTCAAATTACCGTTAAATCTTCAAACTATTGAAGAACCAACGTGTAATATTGCAAAACACTCAGCAATGGCCAAAGTTTTAGCGGCATCGAAAATCATCATCTGGGACGAATGCACAATGGCGCATAAACGTGCATTAGAAGCACTTAACCGAACATTAAAAGATTTACGCAATGACTCGAGATGTTTTGGAGGAGCAATGATTTTACTGTCTGGCGATTTCCGCCAAATACTGCCAGTAATTCCAAGATCTACGGCTGCCGATGAAATAAACGCTTGCCTCAAATCGTCAAATCTATGGCGCTATGTGAAGAAACTGCACCTGACAACAAACATGAGAGTTACATTGCTTAATGATACATCTGCTGAAGATTTCTCGGAGCAATTGCTGACTATCGGTAATGGTCAAGTACCTGTCGATGAATTGAGCGGGTTAATATCATTTCCAAATAATTTTTGTAATTTTGTCTCATCAAAAGACGAACTTATCAACAATGTATTTCCAAATATTATTTCTAACTACAAAAATAATGAATGGTTGAGTGAGCGAGCAATTTTAGCGGCTAAGAATAAAGATGTAGATGACCTGAACTACATAATTCAAAATAAGATCATTGGAACAATGCATTCATACAAATCTATTGACTGCGTCACAAATGAAGATGAAGCCACCAACTATCCAATTGAATTTTTAAACTCTTTGGACGTGCCTGGCTTACCACCGCACAATTTACGCCTAAAGGTTGGCTCCGTAGTAATCATGCTTCGAAACATAAACCAACCAAAACTGTGCAACGGTACGCGTTTGGTGGTTAGTAAATTGATGAACAATGTAATTTACGCTACGATAATGATAGGAAAATTCAAAGGTGAGGAAGTTCTCATTCCGAGGATCCCGATGATCCCAACCGATATGCCGTTTGAATTTAAAAGACTTCAATTTCCGATACGTCTTGCATTTGCCATGACCATCAACAAATCACAAGGCCAATCCTTAAAAGTTTGTGGTTTAAATCTAGAACATTTATGTTTTTCACATGGTCAATTATACGTGGCATGTTCACGGGTCGGAAGACCATCTGCGTTGTTTGTTTTTGCGCCTGATAATAAAACAAAAAATGTCGTGTATCACAAGGTACTTAAGTGAAGAGCAACCTATGTAAAAATAAAATACAGAAATAATAATGAATGATTAATGTAGTTATTTAATTTTTTTTTATATTTTTTCCAAAAAAAAAACACAATCTGCTTATTTATTGCCATTAAGGCGGAACAAAGTTCGCCGGGTCAGCTAGTAACTAATATATAAAAGTTAGCCAGAACTGACCCCCGAGAGAACCTTGAGAAACTATTATAAAGCACTAGTTAAATAAGACGCCTCCCATACATCATATTGCGGAAAAGGGTCGCTATCAATTTTGAGTTGGGTCTGGGTTGGAAATATTTTTGTCTAACTCCAGAGGGTTACAATCAAACTTTAAATCTGTATAATTAAATG